>JANHGL010019256.1:29221-50548 GCA_024611195.1 Ceyx melanurus | reverse complement strand
TGTGGAGTCTCCTGCTCTGGAGATGTTGAAACCCCCCTGGATCTGTTCCTGTGGGACCTGATCTGGGCAATGCTGCTCAGGTGGGGGTTGGACCAGATGATCTCCTGAGCTCCCTCCCAAGCCCTGGCACCCTGTGACTGGAACAGGCAGGGAATTTGGGGCAATGTTGACAAGTTCTTTTCTTCTCCTCCCTGTTTCAGGCCTTCACAACGTTCCTGTGTCTCTATGGCATGGTGTGGTACGCAGAATGCTACGGCCACCGGGAGAAGGTACTGACTGCACTGGGCAGCCTGGGTTTGTTTTACACCAGGGTTAGAACTGCACTCCTCCTGGGTATTAGAATTCTTTACCAGAACCAGTCTACGTGGGGGTGAGGGGGGAACTGAAGTCGATAGAAAGTACTCTGGATTCAGCAGCCCTCGGCCAGATGCCAGGTTGCACTGTGGTTTCTAAAGAATCCTGCCCTCTTAGGAACTCCAAATGAGGCTGGAATTGTAGCAAAGCATTCAGGGCTGAGTGGTTTGCTAATGCTCCCATTGTACAGGTGGGATGCTAGGGGAATATTAAGAATACTTGGTTACACAACAGGCACATGGCAAAGGGTGAGTTGGCATCTCTGTTGTACCTTCCAGCTAGGAAGGGAAGAGTCCTGTCTGAATGTTTTCCTTCTGCTGCAGTCCAGATTTGCAAGTGTAACTGTAAAGTGCTGATCACAAGAACCAGCATCCCAATGATGTGTCTTTCTTGCTTTTCAGACCTTATCAGAAAGTGAAGACAGCCCCTACAGTCCAGATGCTTTCTGGCTTCACTCGAAATTCAGCAGAGGTATTGGCACTTGTACACCTAGTCCCTTGGAGGGGGTAGAGGCTTAGAACTAAGAAAGAAGGCTTGAGAAATTTACTTTGGAGACAACTGGACTTATTTAATCATCCCTGCAGGAGTTATACGGATAAATAATCTGCCAAGCTCTTTGGCTTTAATGCCTTTTTTTCTTCTTGAAAATGTATATATTTTGAATGAAGCAACTGATTTTTTTCTGCCTTCTTTTTAGGCCATTCTGGTAGGTTTAGGGCATTATTAATTTCTTAACTCTTGTGAACAGCTTTTTCTCTCTGAACATTGAATGTTTGATTTGAAAGACATAAATATGAATTGTACTTTTGTTCCTGCTTGTTAAGAAACAGTCAAGAATGTGCCCTGGAGCATCAGGAACCACAACCTGGAAGTTGTCTTTGTCAGAGTTTGTGCTCCAGAAGTACATTAGAAATATTTCTTACTCACCATATGCTTGAAAAGCACCTACAGCAGAGCTTCTTTATATTTCATATATTACTTTTTCTGGATGCTGATCCTAATTTTTTCTCAGTTCAGTAAATATGTGGATTTCTATATCTTGGAGATAAAATTGCTTGCATGCAAAATGTTTTTCCCACTTATGAATACTGGAGAGATCTGGCCAAGCAAATCTTTCCCTCACTGTTACTTCATTATTTTTTTTAATCCTTTTTCATGTTTTGCTCTTGAATTCTTGTTTCAGTCCTGATTGAATCCCTTTACTTTCTCTTCTCTTATGAGGATCTGTGGCCTTGTTTTCATAGTTATTTTCTGATAGTAGTACCTGCCAATAATACAAACCTGGAGGTTTCATTACTGATGTATTTACAATGGAGCATGTTTCATTCTGCTATTAGCCAACTTCTGAATTTCTTTAGAGGTGGAAGAATTTAATCAGAACTCCTTAATTAAATCAGAAGTCCAAATCTTAAATAAGAATTGCCTTATTTAAAACCAAATAGGCCACTAGATGGAGTACTAGCATCAGTAGCTTGTGTGGGCCTGATGTAAACCTGCTTTAGTCATGATGGCTTTAGAAAGTCTTACTGCCTTCTAGAGAAGAACTTGACAATGCAAACTACATTTTTGACACAGATCTGTATCTGTTTCTCAGCAGGTGCAGACAACAGTCCACCAAAAGCTTCAGTCAACAGTGAAAGCCATTCATCCAGGAGGAGGAGTCGACACTCCAAATCAAAAGTAACAAATGGGATCAGCAAGAAATAAGAATGGGTTTGTTAAATACCCTCCAGTGTGACCAGAGATGATATAGAAAATCAGGCCTGGTTCTGAATTTTCAACTGGAAGATTGGTTTTTACATGTCAAAGTTAAAAAAAAAAAGGTGTTGGAGAAAAGACTGATCAAGATGGAGTCACCAAGGTAGTGCAGATCCATTGCCTGCTGACACTTGCCAGTCACTGATTTAATCTGTTTTCTCCAGCATGTGGCACCAAAAGGTAACAAAGAGCATGCTGGAAAGAACTGTGCCCTAGCAGGTACCCCCTGGGTTGTGGTCAGGTGTTGCAAGTGCATTTTTTACTATCTTAGTTGAGGACTTTGAATGTGAAAGTTATAAACTGATAATCAGTTTGCAGAGCTGGCTGAATGTTCAGTTGCTTTGGTTTACTGTGGTTTTGTTGTTTTCTAGCAGAGTGTGCAATCCCTTGACTAAAAGCAGCTCTGCTTTTCTTTCTCAGTCTCACAACTACACATTTCTCTACAGCAGTTCAGTGAATATTTGAGATTTCCACACGTGTATCCAGCTGCTTCCTCTGGTGTGAAAGCTCCTTGGACCTGCTGACAGGGGTTTACCAGTGAAGAAATGAGTCCAGGTTTCTTGTAAAGGATTTGAAATTGCTCTTCAAACAGGGTTCTTTTCTTGCTTGTTCTACATCTGATTTCTTTTAAGTACTTCTATAAAAAGCCATTGCAAAGTAGAGGGACAAGCTTCCTGCCCTCAGAGGCAAATGTCATTTAGCTGATTTTTTCTCCTTTACTGTGGTGTGTTTTGTATCTTCAAGTGCAAATATGTAATTTTATCTTTTTTTTTTTTTTCCAGCTGTCACATTGTGGACAGTGTTCTCACTTCCCTCTAATTTGCCTTTGCCTCAGCTGGAACCAGACCTGTCTTTAGACTGATACCAGAAACTGCTTTGAAGGCTCTGGTGCCCTACTAAGCCTGATGATGAGGCAGTTTCTTGCTGAAGCTGACTTGCTTTCTCCTTCCACAGTTTGTGAAGGCTTGCTGTAGTTTTTGGTGTCTGAGAGGCAACTTGATATTGCTGTGATACCCCTCACTGCTTTGTCATGCACAGACCCAGCAGCAGAGTCTTTCTTGCAGGTTTTTATATGTGCTTTGGTTTTTTCTTTGGTTGGGTTGGTTTTTTTTTAATGTATTTATTCTGACATCCAGCAAAGTGGATCATTCTCCAGCCACGAATGTAATAAGTTGAGATAATCAAGAGCAATCAGTTTTTATATTAAGTTATCCATACGATGTTGTGCCAGTTAGATTTGGGGATCCATGGGGTTCAGAGGGGTTAGATAGCTTAAGCAAGGGTAAGTCATACCCAATAGTGGCTTTGACTTCATAAGAAAATGGAATTTCCTTTTTCTGTGAAGAAAGTGACTGTGATTGCCATAGGCTAAGTACTAAAGAGGAAAAAAAAATGCAGCAGAGATTGATACAAGTGTATGATACTGTAAATAGAAACAAGAATCCTCTGTAATCCATTCACTCTTATGTGCCACAGATTATCAATGTTCTCAATGCACTTAAGTGTTGCTGCTTAACTCCTCAGAGACCCTCATCTCCCACCCCCCTTTCCAAACAAAACAAGTGTACAATTTAGGAAGTAACACAGTAGAAGCTTTGTCATCATTGCTCCAGTGACATTAAATGTTACCTGAGAAAAAAAAAAAAAGAAGGTTTTCAGGCTTTCCTACAACTGCTTGGATTTCATTCATACTGCAGCAATTGTATTGCCTCCTTATTTGTCATGTACTACATATTGATGAATGTATTTGTAAATTTCTTTGTATACAGAGACTTATTACTGGGTTTTTTTTATTATTATAATTATTTTCTTGGCTAATAACTCAGTCTGTTTAAGGCTGAAGAATGGCATTGTAAATTACCTGTCAGTTCAATACCAAAGCCAGGGATTGATGGTTCAGATATCTGAAGTACTGTGGTTCCAAAGGTGAGAGTCTTGTAAGTAGCAAGGTGTGTGTACAGAGCTCAGAGGTGTAAGCAGATGCTGAAGTACAGAACCTACTTGTGTGTGTTCTGGAAAAGCAGATGTGGTGCTGCTCACACTGCTGAGCTGCACCCTAAAAATGTTGGGGGACAAATCTGGAGTGTCACCTTGCTGCATTCTGACTTCTGGATGCTGGTGCAACAGGTTGGCCTTAAAGAAATGTTGTTTGACAACACTTTTACAATTATTTCCCCAGGAAGCCTTTTTACTTGGACTTTTTTCTGTTTGGTTTGGGGTTTTTGTCTTGTTTTGTTGTTTATTTCTTTTTTACTCCTTTGAAAGAGGAATGGGCAGGGAGAGGAGAAACAGGTCAACTATTCAAGTGCTGCTTGGCAAATGACACTTGGTGTCCTCTGCCAGCAGTTGTGGCTGGAATTTGCCTGTGTTCTCCCAAATCCTCCCCTGACTGACAACTGTCTTCTCAGCCTGTCATTGTTGATAGCTTTGCACTGCAGGCTTTGGAAAGGTGCTTCTGATCCTGCTGTCCTATCAGTGATCTCAGGTGGGTCACTCTGTGCTGCTGCTGAATTCTGGATGTGTGGCACCTCAGCAGTGAGCACCCACCTGCAAGCTCTGCTGCTTCACTGGTGTTTTGTAGCAGCTACAGATGCTCTGGCTTATTTTTAACCATATTTTAAGCCTTTCATTCCTACTGTCCTGCTTCTGATGTGCTTTCCTTTCCCTGTCCTCCAGTGATCTCCCCTGCTGCTATAGAATCAGTGAGGTTGGAAAACACCTTTAAGATGATCAAGACCAACCACGAAGACCATTGTGCATGCATAGTAGCACAAGAACACAGGCTCAACTTCCTTCACACCAATAGGTTAACAGGAAAAAAGCCCATTAATTCTCCAAGAAACTAAGATTCTATGGCAGGATGGAGAGATCTGAATTGGCCCTCCAGAGGCTGTCCATCAGGGGTGGCAGTCATTGAAGGAGGCTAATGCAGGGCAGCCTGGTGTGAGCAGAGAGTAGCAGCAAGACCTTTTAAGTAGCAGATGAAAGAAAAAGGAAAAGTTTTGTAATGCAGTGAACCAGAGCTAGCCTGGAGTCCTGGATTCCAGTGTTGAACTTGCTGCATGGGTTGTACACAGCATCTCATTAAATATTGGGAGGTAATTTCAACCAGTGCTGGTGTTACTCCTCAGTGAAGATGATCATGGGATGTTCCAGCTGTGAAAAGGTGAATATTTTGACTTTATCACAAGAGGACATGTATTTAATGGTTTTTGATTTGAGTTGCTCTGTACTGATTGCAAAGCATTGTATTTTGCAATAACTCAGTAAATCAACCCGTGCCACCAGGATGTGTGTTTGTCTGTACCTGCTGGGCAGAGGAGATGGTCACTTGCTGCCTGGAGAAGCTGTCACCTTTGATTTGGTGCAGTTGTGTGCTGATCAAAGCCATGGTTCCTGAGCAGCCTTCAGTGCACACTGAGGTGTGGCTGAAATGTGATGTTTTGGAGCAGCAGATCTGACAATGTGAACAGTTATATTACACTTTCCCAGGTTTCTTTAGTGTAAGCCTTGCCTTAATATATTTTTTGTTGTTGTTGTTTTTACTATTGGATAGGAGAGCTGAGGTGCAAAATGGGCTCATGACATTTCAGAGAAGAAATGAGACTCCCTTTAGAACTTTGTGCATGTGTGTTTGTTAAGAAGATGTAATTTTGTGTCCAGGATCTATCCCTAGTGTATTTTTCACCTCTTTGTTCAGTCTGGAGAGCTGCTCAGCAAAATTTCATCAAGTTCCCTCATACTCATTATAAATTAGTCCAAGTCATGGTTATCTGAAAGGACTTGGAAATTCTGGGGATCAGTTTTCATTTCCACCTTCTTCCTGTGTGTTTAATCTGGTTTGCATCTCGTGTTTCCATCATCTCTCAGTAGAAGACCAGAGTTGGGCTCTCATGCTGGAATTTTATTCTCTCACAAAGGAACAGTCCTGCCCTCAACAGTCTACATTCTATTCTGGTAAGACCAAGTGAGTTTTTTACTTCAGTTTAGACAAGTCTGGGAAAGAATGTCAATTGTAAACATGGAATTCCTATAATCAGCAAGGGTGTAAGTGCCAGACTACACTGAGCATGCACATGGGTTTAATTTTCATAGTTTTCATGGATCTCACTTTGCAGATGATCATGAAGTAACTAGATGGCTTATTTAATGTTCTTTAACATTCCAGCAGGGAATTTACAGCAGTAGCATTCCTATGGCTGGGATCCAAAGTATGTTCTACAACTGCTGTGCCCTCCAGGTCAGTATTTCTGTGATTCTTCTGTGAAAAGAAAATGCATTAAATGTTTCTGTGTGTGCACACACACCAAGTGACCAGGTGACCTTTCTCATCCAAATGCCCAGTGAGTGTGGGCTGTGCCAGTGGCTGCTGTGTGCCTGGACTTCTGGGAGCATCCATGTTCCTGGGACACAGAGCATCCAGCTGAGCTGCAGCCCCCTCTTACACACACAACAGGACCTGGCTTTTCAAACATTTGCTTCTCATTTTGGGCTTTATCCACCTTGGCTGGCTTTTAAAGACTTGGTAACTCCTCTCGACTTTAACAAGAGTGAGAAACTTCTATTCTGGCTTCTGCCAAACACACAGGCTACTTGTCTGTTGTCAGAGTGCCTTCCCTGTTTGGAGGGAGCCCTGCTCTCTCCAGAGGATCTTTGGGATGAGCCCCTGGGCAGGGTTCTTCTGGCTTTCCTCTTCTTCCCACTGTCCTTTGTGTAGGGCGTTGGGGTGGGACAGGGTGAGCACTTGGAAAAGCTTAGGGTTTCTTTGCTCCTAGGAACTCAGCTGGATCAGGCCAGAGTTCCCAGAGCTGCCTGCTTGCCTGAGTTTCTGGCTGTAGCAGTGAAGCTGTGAGTTTATCTACTTGCTCAGCTGATCCTGTCCATCATCCCTGTTGTCTTCTTTGGGAAAAGGAAGCCACTGTGCATGGATTATTATTGCTCCATGTCTTTATTTGGCTCAGAGGTCGGGGTGGCTCAGTATATTTCAGCAAGCATTTAGAACTTCATACCATCTGCAAAGCATCCCCATTTTTCTCTTGAGACACTGTTTTTTTTTCTGAAGATCTGGAAAATCTTCTTCATCCTAAACCTTGTACCAATTGCTGTGACTTCTAGCTGTTAACATTGAGATGTTTCTCTTGGCCTGGGGGACAAAGAAAACCTCATTTAAATTGTATGCAGTCAGCTGAAAGCAGAAATCACAACTCATTCCTTGCAGGAGGAAACACAGTGTCCTTGCTTTTCTCAGTTGCTTTCTGTGCAGGGTGGGCACTAACACAAACCTATTTTTCTTGAAGCCTGACTTCAGTAGTTAATGTAGAGGAGAAAGAATATAGTGAAAAAAAAACACTAAAAAATACCTATTTCCACTAATCAAATAAATTATCTGGAAGGAAACCAAGACTTTTTATTAAATTAAATGAGACATTTAGTTTATTGGCTTTTTTTTTTTTCTCTGAATGTGCTACAGGAGCAATGTGTGATGCAAAATGATGCTTACAACTGTTAAAATACTCTTCTTTCTGCCTATTCCCTGACTTGGCCATATTTGGATCCCAAACCTGGGTTTGAACATTCCATTTTGCCCACATCTCAAATGCAGTTGGAATAGCAGGACAGAGGCAGAGAAACCAGATAGAGCTGAATTGCAGTTTCCTAGTGACATGTTCTCCAGACATCCCCCAATCTCTCTCGGGGTGGTGGCCACTTGTTGACTGTGGGTTTCAGCAGCACACTCTGTCCAGTGAGGCCAGATGCTTCTCCCAGGGCTGGTAAGGTGATTACCAGTAATGATCTTTCATGCTGTAGAGTTTTCTTCTGACACCACTTCCATGTTGAAGGAGTTCCTTTGAAACAATGCATAGGACATTGCAAACTGAACGGGGGAGTGGTCTGTAAATTCATGTGGAAGATTAGAAATGGGGACAAAGGGTTAGTGACTTGTCTGTGTTTCCTCAGGAAGCTGAAGACAAAGAGAAGAGTAAGATCCCAGGCCTGCAGTTCACATGCTGTTACCAGCAATTATCAGGGGAATTGCTAAAAAGAGGCTTCTGTAGTAAATCCAGCAATGTTATCTGCATGGCTTAATCCCCAAAAATGAAAACACAGTGTGCTATACAAAGAAGGCTCAGGCATGAGAGGATCCTCCTCCTCCATTCATATATCCTAGTCTTCATTTTAGCTTGATGGCTTACTTCAGTTTCCCTGCATTTTCCACTGAGCTTCCATGGCTTCCTCAGCTGGGGGGTTGCCATAGGTAGGGCCAAGTTGAGGCACTGTGGTTCTGAACCAACCTCATGTCTCTCTGCTTCTTGTTGGTGCTTCTAGACCAACACACTTGGGCTGAAACAGGCAGGTTCTTTTGCCTCCTTCACAGGTCACAAGGCCCTGGCTGAACCTGGGCTGCAGCAGGGGCAGAGGCAGAGCTTGGGAATGGGATTCTTCTCCTGAACTGATGTCAAAGGGGAATATTGTCCTTTGGAACACCATTCCCCCCACATATATGGAAAAAACCCATCAACTGGAGCTGTTCTATCATCAAGAACATGGCAAACATTGATTTGGTCTCTTGGGCCCCTTGGTGCTCTGCAGGTGCTGGGCCCATTCTCCCTGCAGAGCCACACTATTTCAGACCTTTTGCTTCTCAAAGGTGTGTCTGTTTCTCACAAGCCTGAGGCAGTGTTGTTTCTGCCAACCACCAGATTGTCCTTTGGGCCTCCTCAGTCACCCTCACTTGCTTCTTGCTCATCTGACCCCTAGAAAGCTGCCAGAGGAGCATTCTGAGGAAGGCTGCTCTCCTCAGCTGATAGCACAGTCCTGTGGCTCAGTCATGGCCATGGATACTTCTTGTGAACCACTGGCACAGGCCACAGCTCCATGGCAGAATGGTTCCCAAGCGCTCACTGACCTCAAAACACACTGCTAGAAATCACTTGGAGCCCCCAGCACTGAAACATCAGTTGTCTCTCTGAAGATGTTGATGTTTGCAGAGCCCAAAGCTGGGATAAAGTATGGAAAGCTCTGGAGAGAAACCTCTTTGTCTCAGGGGGCTGTGCCCAGCCATGCATGGCTTTCTTGAGTGGACTGTCATGTGTAGGGCTGGGTGGTTTGGCACAGTCCTGGTCATGGTACCAAGACCTCAAGGCCCTCATGGTTTGGGTTTGAACAAGGGTTTAGGAGCCAAGGATGTAAAAGGGGCTGGGTGGGGGAGGGGCTGCCCAGGCCTTGGTGTTTGCTTCCATCAGCTCTGCTTTTCTGCCTTGACATGCCAGAGATCTTTCATCAAGGACTAATTACTTTTAGAACTTGACAGGAGGATGCCAACCATTTCAAAGTGAAAAGAAAAAGGGACCAAAAAGCAGCTTTTGTTTGTGTGCCGAGTTCCTGGCTCATCTCTGTCCTTCAATCTGATGGGATCCCACAAGGCTTCAGCTTTCAGGGGGTGTCAAGGTGTCCTGGTGACACTGCTTCAGTCTCTGTTCCCACTCACAAGTACTTTTTCCTCCTGTCCCTCAGCAGCCCTATGGCTTGTACCCCTACAGAGTCCAGCTTCTCCCCTTCCCTTTCCTCAAGGGATTTGTGTCCCCTAGGGACCACTGACAGGAACCTAAATTAGCTACAGGGTCCTCAGAGGATTCTTTGCCAGTCTGTGATACTCCTTCAAAGAGCAAGGAAAGTTGGAGATTATTTCATTACCCTCTGGAGTGACAGGTTGACTCCAAAGGAGCCTCCCTGTAAGAAGAGAGGAGTCCAGGCCCTTACTCAGTTGTGAGCCACCCATCTCTTCTCCCTCTTGGTCCTCACACTGGGATGCTGTTATCCCACACAGAATTCCTGGCCTCTAGCAATCATTCCAGCTGATGGGGTTGGAATTCTTTGTCACCCCTCTGCCTTTTAGGGTGTCACTGATACTCTGGGGTCCTTGCAGCATCAAAAAGGCCCTGAAGGGATCCACGCTGCAGTGAACGTGGCCTGCAGCTGCTTTGAACACCCTGCACCTGCTTTCTTACACAGCTAAATTTGGTGCTGCTTTCCTACCATGATATGGGATATTCAGTATGAGAAAAGAGGAAAAAAAAAATTCTTTCTTTCTTTCTTTCTTTCTTTCTTTCTTTCTTTCTTTCTTTCTTTCTTTCTTTCTTTCTTTCTTTCTTTCTTTTCTTTCTCTCTTTCTCTCTTTCTCTCTCTCTTTCTCTCTTTCTCTCTTTCTCTCTTTCTCTCTTTCTCTCTCTCTCTCTCTTTCTCTCTCTCTTTCTCTCTCTCTTTCTCTCTCTCTTTCTCTCTTTCTTTCTTTCTCTCTTTCTCTCTTTCTCTCTTTCTCTCTCTCTCTCTCTTTCTCTTTCTCTTTCTTTCTCTTTCTCTCTTTCTCTCTCTCTCTCTTTCTCTCTTTCTCTTTCTCTCTCTTTCTCTTTTTCTCTTTCTCTTTCCTTCTCTCCTCTCCTCTCTTTCTCTGATTCTCTTTCTCCCTCTCTCCCTTTCTTTCTCTTCTTTCTCTCATTCTCTTCTTCTCCTCTCTCTCTCTCTCTTTTTCTCTCTTTCCCTCTCCCTCTGTCTGTCTTCTTTCAACTCTCCCAAGCCACAGTTCATCTTCCCCAGCTCCTTTCTCTAGGCACTCGCAGCAGCTGTCAGGGTTAAACAGTCTCTCTAGGAAGCAGAGAACTTTACCACAGCTCAGGAGGATTAACACTTGCATAATCCCCTTCCAAAGCCACTTGCTTTGCAACTCTGGTGTGTAAAAATAATTTAAAAAAAAAAGGGATTAGATCAATGCTATTTTTTTTCAAATCTAATTTGAGAACAATATAGAGCACATTAAGTAATTAAAATATTCACCTGTGAGATGCTTAAAAACAAGGCTGCTGGCAGAGACATAATTAGCTTCAGGTACCTGCCTGTTTGTTTGCTGCACTTAATTTACCTGGTGTGGAGGCTTTAGGCTTGAAGCTTTATTTAGAAAACCTTTTGTTGTTGCATAAGGTGATGTGGTGGGTGAGCAGGGGAAAAAAAAGACAATTTACTGAGCCAACATATGTGCTAATATAAGTCATTTCAGGTCTTTAAGCCATCTGCAAATGTCAGAATTACAGTTCTTAGTAGGTTGGGTAAAATCACCCCAAACATGACTCTTTTTTCTTGTGGTGTTTTCCTTCTGCAGAGGACTCTGTCTGCTCTGCACACAGCAGCCCAAGCAGGGAGTTTTCAGCTTTCTTCAATGGTAGGATGAGTTGGAAAGGTGCAGAGCTGGGACTGCCCACAGCTTGTGGGCATTTCAGAGCACAGCAGGGCTCATATCTGCCCTACCAGAACAAAACCAGCCCTAAAGGAGGAGGCTTCACTTACTCTCTGTTTTTGGTCCCAGTTGGTGTGTGTGTGAAGGGGTCAGAGCAGGATTTTTGCCTGGTTTTGCATGCCATCTCTGCAGCCAGCCAGAGGATTTGGGCTGACAAACCATGACAGGACAGACAGACAGAGCCTCATGGAGTTGGGAGAGAACAGCAAACACAGGCTGCAGGTAACAGCTCCCTCACCACCAGCTATGGGGGTGACTGCCTAGGGATTGGGACCATTCATATCACTTGGTTCTTATAAAGTGTCTTAAAAAATACTGCCAGCACTGGGAAAACAACCCTTGGGAATGATTTGCAGTTATTTATTGTTCAGTTGATAGGTGTGTCTGGGTGCCCAGACACAAAGGGTTAGTGTGTGATGTGGAGAAGACTGGCAGACAGACTGACACCCAGGAGGAGGGGGAAATAAATATTATTGTACTGGTGCTGTGTGAGCACTGGAGAGGAGCCTTGAAAGTGTGAATCCTCCAGTGCTTGCCTACAGCAATCAGCTTGGGGGATCTGTTTCTCTTGCAAGCTGCCTTTGGAGGTTGGGGGTTGTTTTGACTTTTGTTCCCCTGGGGAAGTTTTCCCACCTTTCTAGTCTTTCCACTGATGGGAGCTGCACCTCCAGATCCATAGGTGTCTGTATTCCCATGGCAGACTGTGGTAAAGCCCAGTGGGTTTTTGCACAGTATAAATGATTGTACTTCCCTGTAGGTCTCAGGAGCCACAGGAGACTGAGCCTGTCAACAAATGAGTCCTTCCTGGCTTCTGCTCTTCCAGTGAAGTGTTGGTTCCATGGCTTCTGACAAGTGCATCTCAATACAGAAAGTGATGTTTATAAAGTTTCCCCCCACCTCCTTTTTGGTTTTCTGTGGAAAACTCTTCTTTACCATCCTGGATTGACATTTGCATAAGGACTGAGGACTAAACACCCTCCTGCCAGCTCCCCTGCTGAGTCCAGGGCTCCACATTCCCTCCAGGAGCTGCACCTATGTTCAGTGACCCCTTGGTGTTCAGGAGGCCTGGGAAAGACTGAAGATCCTGAGGAGCTTCTCCATCACAACCTCCATCAGCCTTCCCCACTGTCCTTCAGCTGAAACAACAGCTGCTACTCATGGCTAAGGCCACCAAAGCTGGGGGAGTTTTACCAGAGATGGCTTCATCTGTCCATTCAGGTGACTCCAAAGCCAAGTTACCCACTAATGCCCATGAGTTACTGGTTTGATTTACAGTGAACTGCATACTGCAGACAGTCTGGATGCCCAACTCCTTTAAACCCTGATTTCTCACTCTGGTGGAGTTGCTTCATGCAAGGCTGGCACCTGCCCCCCTCAACTCATATCACACAGCTCAGTATCTCAGCCACACCAAGTCTACAGCTCAACAGGGATGACTGGATGAGCTCCCTCAGCCTAGAGTCACAAAACCCTTCTTGCAGAGCAGCAGCTGCCTTCCTGACCTGGCATGGCCAGAGCACAGGAGACAGCCATGCCAGGAGGGCATGGGACTTGCTCTTTCCATGCTGCCATGGAGCTCCCAGGCCCCCAGTGCTGTGGAATGTCTCAGCCCAGCTGCCACCCCTGCTCCCAGCTGATGGCCTGGCAATGGAACCTTCAAACTTGACTTGGGCAGCAGGCATAGGGGTGAAAGTTGGACAGATCTCAGACATAAAGCATTCTCTCTGTTCTCTAAACCTTAACCTTACCTCTGGCAGCCTGTGTCTGACCACTAGTGAGTGAGCTTATCAGCTCCCTGTGTGCTGGGAGTATCTCCAGCTGATCCTCACCAAATGGTGATGTTGTGGAGCTTGGACCTCACCAAAAGACTCCTCTGGGCTAACCTGTGAGGGCTGAAGGCAGCAAGCAGCTGCTGGTGCAGGCAGACAGGCTCTCTGCAGCCCAGCACACACAGCACCACATCACTGAAGGGAGTCCTACCAGGGAGTCCTAAAACAGTCTTGAGTTACTCTCCTGAAGCTGCAGGAAAGAAACAGGGTGTTGTGTCCACCAGGCAGAGAGTCAGCTACCTCCGGGGGTGGGCAGTGGTGCTGTGAGTGCTGGATAAATACAGCAGCCAAAGAGCCCCATCAGAAACACCTCTGAACAGTTGGGGTGGAGCAGGAGCTTGAAACCACATCTCCAGACAAGAAACTGCAGACCTTGAGAGGCTGACTGGGAATGGGGCAGAAGGTAATAATTGTGCTTGTTTATCTTTGTCAAGATCTGCCTCACCCACTGATTTCACCCTTCCTGTTCCAAAGGGGTCACCCTGACCTCATCTTCAGAAAATATTTTTGGATTTCACAAAGCCACACTGAAGTCTGGGTGGGTAAGAGCACAGAGAGGACTCCCCTGGTAGCTCTGCAAATGAAGAAAGTTTTCAGCTCTGTTTCTTTCCCCTGCTCCAGCATTTTCTTCACAAACCCACCCCAATATTGAGGTGGCTGGTGTCAGTGGTGTGACTGAAAGGGTCAGCACAGGAGTATGTGCAGCTCCCTGAGGAAATCCCACCTGAGGCTTCCCAGTTCAGGTCAGTCATTCCTCCCCAGCAGGGATAAAGGTTAACTCAGCTCTGCAAACTAATCCCTATTCAGCAGCACGCCACCATCAACTGGACTGGCTGGTCCTGACCAAGATGGAGATGGGATTTGCTCTGAAAATTCACCATTTCTCATGCAAAATCTTCCCCCTTCCTGTTTGCCTTGGCGAGGGGGTTTTGCTTTCAGCCAGACAGTGCAGGGAGGTGGCCAGGCTGCGTGGGAAAGAGCCTGGGACACGGGGTCTCCTCCCTCTGAACTCTTGTGCAAGTCCTAATTAAGTGGTGAGATGCAAACAGACCAAAAAGAAAGTTCTACCAAACTGGAGCACCAAGGGGATCTTCCAGTGAGAGGATGGACAGGGCAGGGGTAGATACAACCCATTAATGGAAAAGTTGTTTCAAGTCTGTTAGAAACGATCTCGTACTCGAATTATTTCCAGCATTTTAATGCCAAACATACCCAGCAAAACCCAAGCAATCCTTTAACAAAACCCTTCAGAATTTACACCATCCAGGTGAATTTACACCACCCTCTGCACCTCTCCACAGCCAGCTTGCCACAACGCTGACACCAATTGCCACTCTTTTGATTACAAAGTCCTTTTCCAGCTTGGAGATTGCATTTAAATAAGGGACCTGTCAGGACTCAGAGCTGTTATTCCAAGGCACAGAGTGTTTTTTCAGCTGCCCTCACTGTGTCTTTGCTTTGGATGTAAAGGCCTGGAGTGCAGACTGTGAACTGGAGCCTGGCTTCACTCCCCAGAGAGCATCCATTGTGACCAGAGTGTCACAGGGCTCATGCAATTTTTGGTAACCTTAAGGGAGGAATATCAGACACATCTCTCAGCTACCCAGCAGCTTTGCCACTGTCTCAGTCTGGAAGTCACTCCAGGAGGAGTTTTTCAAGGATTTGAAAATTTAGCTTTATAAGCTTCCTACTCTGTCCCAAAACTGACAGGCACTGACACCCTCTTTTTTTTTTTTTTTTTTTTTCCCTGGAATTATCATCTCTATCCTGTAAAAACTATGAAACTATCTCCATAACGTGTCAGGCAAACTTCAACTTTCTGCTTGAGCTTGGGAAATAATGGAAAACTCTCCACATGAATATTTTATGGTTTTGTTCAGAAAATGCACATAAATGTGTGTATATGGATATGGACATTCACAAATCATTTCCCTTGCTCTGTGAACTGGAGAAATAATAAATCCTCAGATAGTATCATGCTGTTGGCCACAGAGCTGTTTGGAGGTTTCAATCCCGCTTGTTGCCCTCAAAACAGAAGAGTTGAGTTGCCATTCTGCCTGTTCCCAAACCCCTCATTTTAAACACATTTTAAACCCACGGACACAGAACTGAGGAGCACAGGAGACATGGAAAAGCCATTCAAGATGCTGGCAGTTGACAACAGAATCTTCAAAACTGATTTCCTTGGATTCAGCAGGATTTCTCCTTCGCCTGCTCCAGACAGCGCTCTGCTGGGAGACAATTTGGGCCACTGTGGTTGGAGCAGCTTTTGAAATCTCAGCCAGCTCCTGAGCAAGCAAGAAACTCACCAGAAACTGCCTTTGGAAATCTCTGCTGTCTGGAGCACTGCTGTATCCTCGCCCAGGCAACGTGCTGCCCATCACCAAATCAAGAGGCAGCTTTTTCCTGCTCGAGCAGGTGCTGCTGCCTCCTGGCCCCATGCTATGCCATGGTTGCAAAACCCCTTGGTACTCATTTGGCAGCACCCCCCTGCCTCCAACTGGCATCGTCCCTCAGCATGGGGACCTTGGCATGCTGATAGATCAAGAGTTTGCTTAGTCCTGTTTGGGATGAGATGATCAAGGGATGTTGCAGTGTTTGCATCAGCATTTTAGGACTCCTTGAGTCTCAGTTGAGACATCAGCTCTGCCTGCTCCTTTATCTTGCTGTGAAGTATGGCTGTGCCCCCCAAACAACAGCACCAGCCCCAAGGCAGCCCTGGGTTCAAAGGCTGAGCCAGAATTCAGGTACTTGAAGTACAAAGCTGGACTCTTGTTAGCTGTTCCTGGCAATCCTATCCCCCATCCTCACCTGTAATCCAATGGAGGACCCTTCAAGGAGAGAGATGATGATGCACATCCCCTCTCTGTGCCACTGCCAGCAAGACCCACCTGGATTAAAAGGGCCTGATGTTCTCCTGGTCAGCTGCCTGCCCTGGCTCACTGCTGTGGCAGAGCAGGGCACTGCAGAGCCACCCTGCAATCTGCACAGAGCTGAGCTCAGCTTGCCCTGCCATATGGCTCTGCTGCTAATCCTGTGGGAACAGCAGAGCTGTGGAGGCTGGACGGGTGGCTTTAGCAGTTTAAACGTTAGCCCAGCTAGGGCTTATGCTGCAGCCCTGGCTCTGACAGAAGCTGATGTGAGGATAGCTGGGGCTGGTACCCTTGGGGTCGTGGTGCTGCAGAGGTGGCCCCAGCTGCAGCCCTCCAGTGCTGCTCCTCTCTGCCATGAGCTGCAAACTGCTCTCTGATGATAGGTAAGAGGAATTGCCCGTTTTCTTTCATTTCAGCTGTGCGTGACTGGATCAAAAGATGGAGGCTCTCTTGCTTCACTCGTGCATTTTGGTCTAATGTAGTCCAGATGGCTAGTTCAGCTCAGCCTTTATACTTATTCATGGCCTTTCTATTTAACTTTCCTAAAACAAATAGTCACTCCAAGGCATACATTAATTCAGGGGCAAGAACTGCCTCGATCAATACGTGGAGGTTATGTTTCTATACCACAAGAGGTCCTGTGGACGTTTCTATTTTCATGATGCCAGTGCTGCCCTCAAATGTAGGAGCATTTTCTCTAAAGAGTTTACTTTGGCTTTTCCCTACATTTAAACAAATTACAGCTCTCCCTATTATTAGATTTACAATGTGCAGATATTCTTCCATTGGCCTTTAAATTAACATCTTGCACCACCTCTGACCGTGCCTCAGGTGTCCGGCCGTGAAGATTTGTTGTGGAATTTAAGTGCAATCCTGCAACCAAAGTTTTCCACACAAATCATGGGAAAGCTCCAGAGAGCAGAGATGAGATACTGAGGCTTTTCAGTTTGCAGGTACATCATCCTCCAAACTGGAGCAGAGGGCTGGGGATGGGAATTGCCTGGGATGCTGCTGGTGCAGAGCCAATCGTGTCTGCAGCCGGGCAGTGCCTGGCTCTGGGCTCAGTGCTGGGGGCTGCAGGAAGTTACTGGTTCATTGTCTGGCTGTTTTGGTCCTTGTTTGGATAATGGGAATGCAATTCCTCTTGGTACACTTACAATAGGCACATCTGAAACTGGGCTGCAGCTAGGCAACAGACTTTCATTTGGGGTAACCTGATTTCAGCTCAGGTGATGAGCTGCTGTGGTGGCAATGGCCCAGTCTGACTGCTGTGCTTTCTCTTCTGGAGGCAATAGGTGCTAATGCCATACAAGGCAGGTTTTGCTTCATTCCTTTTCTTCCCAAGTAATGTCTCCCAAGGCATTTGCATGCAGAGGAGGTGATTTCAGACCTAAGCATGAGCAAGCTGGTATCAGTCACTGGTCAGCTTTTCTGTTGCATAAAGTGAGCCACTTTTTAACATTCTCAGCATTAATATTGGCCTGAAAATCTTATATACACACCTAAAAACATCACAGATATTTTTATCATATATATATATATTTATCATTCTTAATATAAACATACTTTTCATGACATACATTAAATGAAGTTTTCCCGAACCAGATTCTCTGCAGTATTTTACATCCATGCTTTTATGTTTATTAGTGACTGCTCCAGGAATCAGTGTGAAACTGGGATTAGATGAGTCTTCCAGGTTCCATTGCAGGTTGGTTTTATTTGTAAAAGTTTTCTCTGGAAACTTTTCTCCAGAATCCCCCAAAAAAAGGATAAGAAACAATTTATGACAGCTTTTCCCTCCTCTGCCAACTCTATTAAATCAAAAAGCCAGTTAGAAATGCAGAGTTAACTTGTATACAGATCCTTAGCCTGGGAGGAAAAGGAGACAGAACCATAGTATCAGGACAGGGTTCTTCTAATGGCACTTTCCTTTTGGTTGGACTTCTGCACCACATGAAACTTTAGATTTAGATCCATAGCCCAGGTTCCAGATCTGCTGGCTGCTCCTGGGAGGAACTATTCCAGTCTTTTTCTTGGCTAAAAACAGAAATCAACTTGTGTGACAGTTTGGAATAGCAGATGAAAGACTCCCTGCTCTGTTGCATGTGGTGGGAGATGGCTGCTAACACCACATGTGTCTCAACAGCCTTTGGATTCTCTGCCCTTGGAAAGCTGGCCTGAAGTCACCCCCAGCCCATGCTGCAAAGAAAAGGTGATAGGTGTCTAGGTGATCCTGCTCTGGGTCTGGGTGATCCTGCTCTGGCAGGGGGGATTGGACTAGATGATCTTCTTGGTCCCTTCCAACCCCTGACACTCTGTGATTCTGTAAAAACCCTGCAAATCACACGTGAGAAAACAACTGCTTGTCAGTGGCATGACCTGGGGCTGAGGTGACAGTTACACAGCCACCCTCAACACAGCAACACGAGAGTTTGCCTGCACAAGTTAAAGTCCATCCATCTGTCAATATTTCTGCAGTTTCTAGGCCACCACTGCACTCAGTGTGACGAGCTCTGAGCCACTGCAGGTGAGCACATGCTGTCTGCAGCTGCCAGGACCTGCTGGGCTGCCTGCTGTCCCCCTCCCACCTCTTGCTAACAAACCCAAATGAAGCATCTTGGCCTCAGCAGCTGGGACCTTGGCAATGTTCTCCCAGCAGCAGAGGACCGACCCTCTATCCCCCAGCAGTCCCACAGCAGCACTGGCCAGAGGCAAGTGACCACCAGTCCTGGTGGCAGCATGTGCAGGGATGCTGGGGGACCAGGAGGGGAAAGAGGAAAGGATGTGGGATTTAAAGAGTCTGCAAAGGAAGGAAGGGGAGATGGTTTCACTCCAAAACCTCTGCTGGCAAAGGACTGAGCACAGAGCTTTGGCTAGAAATGCAAACTGCAGCTTGGCTTCAGAGTCACTGTGTGTACCCTGGGCACACAAATGCTTTCCCTTTCTGTGGCTGTAAGAACTGCTAATTAGTCCATTTTCTGGGTAAGCAATAAATGGACGTGCTATGATAAAATCCAACCACAAACTGGCAGGTTAGGATTTCTGTCTGTTAAATAGCAACACAGTGAACGTGTTTTCCAGACTCCTCAGGCTTACCAGTGCCAAACCACTCAGGACTTTGGAGGGCTTTGGTAGGCTCACATGGGGCCAGCAGCACAGAAACACAGCACAGCATCTTAGGTTCCTCTCACCAGTCCCCACATTAACAGCTAAAACCTGCAAGAACTTGGAGTACAGCTCCTGGATGCCCCCTTCACAGACACCTGTAATGATCACACTGCTATTTAACAAGCAGTAATGGTGTTAAGAAGAGGAGCCAGGTTTCTTACTGCTTTCTGTTATTATCTTAGATTCACTTCCTTTTATTGCTGTGATTTTCTTTCCTCTGTTTTAACTCATCCCCACAGGCCATCTTTAGCCAGATTACTGCCAACTAATTGGTGTTACAGGGATGAACTTTGATGGTTTAGGATGAGGTACCTGGAGCTGGCAACCAGTTGCAGTGTACCCCAGATAATTTTCCTTTTCTGTTTGGTTCTGTAGTGTTGAGTGATGATGTGTTTCTTCATAAGTGGGCTGACTTTGGACAGCAACAGGATGCTGCACAGTTTTGAGAGTTTGTTATTGGATTTAAGAATGTCCCTGTAGTGCCAGATGAAAAATTAACACGTAGGTGGAAATCAAGAGGTCATCAGTCCTAAATGACAGGCAGAGTCAACTCTTCTTTTGGGTACCTTGGTGTGGAGTGAGACAGGGAGAGCACAGGGCTGAGGAGCTGGAGGAAAGCAGGTCATCAGGAGCCCAGGGAACAGGGCTCTGCACTGGACCAGCTCACTCCTGGGGCCAGATTTGACCTCTTCTGGCAAGGTGTTGGCTGGGGAGAGCGATGTACGTGGGTGGTGCTGAGCCATTGGTGTCATCAGCTCCTCTGGCACGAGATCAGTTTCTAGGAAGCATTAATTTAGGAACAGAAAGTGACTTTATGTTAAGAGGAAGAACACGGAGAGCTCGGAGTACAAGGCACATGACTACAAGGAGGGTGATGACTCCTGAATTGTGGACTGCACAGGAGTGGCTTGGGCACTGCCTTTCTTTGGTGGTCAGCAGTTCTACAGCAGCACTTGAGTGTCCTCTCTGGAAGACCACAGGAAACCACCAAGTCTGAATAAATGAGCTTATTAAGCAAACAGGAAAGCTATCAATTCTGGGCTCCTCCTGATCAAATTTCCCATTATGTTCTGGAAGTGGAAAGACAGGAAAAAAAAAATCCCTAAACTCCAAGTAGCCATGGGGCTGTCCCTGCCTTCAGCACAGCTGCACAAGGATGTGAAGAGGGACTGAAGCATTGAGCCCTCCAGCTTTAATAGATACCCCACCCAACCCTCACAGCACAGGACCTCAGAGGGCTCTGATTACCCAGAATTTTGGATTGCAACCCTTCCATTTCCTTGGCATTTTCTCCCTTCCCATACCTTGTTACAGAGGCTAACTTCCCACTGCTGGGCTAATTGCTGCTGGCAAGGCAGAATGGGATACCTGTGCCAGGAATTGCTACAGCCAAGCATGCCTGCTGCTAGCCCACCTAAATGACTTGACTCCCCTTAGAATCACTGCAGGCAACAGGGGGATTGCATTAACTTAATATTGCCACGAGGGGAGAAATGATCCCAGGGAGGCATGAGAGGCTGCTAAATAACAACCTCTGCCCACAGGACATAGTGGAAAAATACCATGCTGAAAAAAAAAATAATTGGTTTAAAGCCATTTGATTTGTAAAATGGAATTTTGTAATGGAAATCTAAAAGAAGTGGAGAAAAATACCCTAGAAATAGAAGAGAACTAGGCAATACTCACATTCAGGAATAAGGAAAGGATGTCCTGCTGCTCCTTCTTGCACTTTTTCCAGGCTTAGCTCACAGAATCACAGAGTGTCAGGGGTTGAAAGGGACCTAGAACATTATCTAGTCCAACACCCCTGACAGAGCAGGGTCACCTAGAACAAGTCACCCAGGAACAGATCCAGGCAGGTCTGGAATGTCTCCAGAGCAGGAGACTCCATGACCTCCCTGGAGAACCTGTTCCAGAACTCTGGCACCCTCACTGGGAAAAAGTTTTTCCTTGTGTTTCCCCTCAACCTCTTGTGCTCTAACTGACTCCCATTGCCTCTTGTCCTGTCACTGGATGACACTGAGCAGAGTCTGGCTCCATCCTCCCTACACTCACC
>JANHGL010019256.1:0-10404 GCA_024611195.1 Ceyx melanurus | reverse complement strand
CTCTAGTTTTCATCCAGCCCCTCCAGTCCTGCCACTGCCCCACAGCCTCCAAAGTCCCTCCCCAGCTTTCCTGGAGCTCCTTCAGATCTTGGGAGCCACAAGAAGCTCTCCCTGGAGCCTTCTCTTCTCCAGGCTGAACACCCCCAACTCTCTCAGCCTGTCCTCCCAGGAGCTGCTCCAACCTCTGCTCATCCTCGTGGCCTTTCTCTGGACACGTCCCAGCACCTCCTTTTCTCCACCTTTGTTCCTTTTTCCATCCTGCAGGTCTCCAACACTGTCCAGTGTCTACCAGACACACAATGTGCTGGCAGGGCCACCTCCCACAAGGCAGCATGTGGAGGAAGCCGCTCAGAGCAATCCTAGTAGCACATGTGGAAATATTCAAGGGACTTCTGTTACTCATAGGGGTTGCCATTAAAACTCCACCTTTATGGCTGTGCCCACTGCCTCACATAAAGCAAGAGGGGAAGTAAGGAGGAAAGCTCCCACTGCTTTTCCAAGGTGCAGAAGGTAATTCCCACTCTAGTGCGTGCTGCTGGTTTTTCCTCCCCACTGCTTGCACCCTTCTCCCTCCCTCCCTCCCTCCTATCCTCCCATTTCCTTCCGCCACTACAAAGCCCTTCAAAGATCAAAGTCATCATTGACCATGAGTTTGCACAATGTTTCTGCTTCGGCAGTGGCTGGGAGCCAGCTGGCCCCTGTTCAAAACCATCATCAGAATCTGTTTAATTACTGTTCCCAATGCAGCATTTGAACAAAACACCACAACGGCCACAGTTCCAGCAGGCTGATGCCCAGTGATGGGACACTGCAGCACTGCAGCCCTGACTTTCATCCTGGCTGCTTGAGTTCTTTTTATATCTCATACTATGAATCCACTTTTTTGGCCTGCTTTGAAATTATGCCTTTGCAAGCACAGGAGAAGGATAGCTCTAAATTTTTCCCCAGTTTAGTACAAATCTATTACTAAAAGAGATCCCGTGTAGAATTGTGTTCAAAAGAAATCCCTCATTAAAAAAAAAGACACTCTTTCTGCTAGGGCTGCCCCCCAGCTGTGCCCTGTTGCTGGATGAGGACACTCTGGTGAGCTCAATGATTGGCTGCTCCAGGCACCACTTGCAATTCATTCACCTGTTAAACCAAACCCACTGCAGCTGCTTTGCAGCCTTTTCCTGACCTTTAATAGATGTGTTCACTTCTGAGCCTGCCCAGAAGCATTAGGTGGTTCCTCTGGTTCATACCTTCTCTGGGTTCTTCCCTGAGCCATGGCTGTGTATTTTTTGCTGTCTCCAGGGGATCACACACAGCACAGGCCAGGTCAGAGGTGCTTCAGGTAGCCAGTGGCTACCAGTGTTAAAGGACTTCATGCTGTACCATGCTCTAGCCCACGGCATATGCTTCCTTGCCACCCATGGTCTCAAGCAGCCAGCCTGGGCACGTGGCACTCTGGGCAGCAATGCAGCAGCACAGGGGTGTTCACAGCTACAGGACAGGGAAAACCTCAAACTGTGCAGCTGGATACCCTCCAGGTTGTTCCCTGGTCTGTGTCTAAGGCTTTGCACCCCTGCTGGCTCTGCCCAGACACCTCTGTGGTCACCTGCACTTGATCAGACTGGATCCCCTTGTCTGCTGGAGGCAAGATAAAGAAATGTGTGGGTAAATCATCTGCACTATGTCCCGGAATGATGCCACAGGACTGACAGCCCCAACACTCCAACCAAGTGCAGCCAAACCTTTAAATGCAAACATTGCATGAGACAGGAGAAGTCTGAACTATCTGGTAGCAGAAGAGCATCCAGCCCAACGTGCAAAGGAAAGGTGACAGCCTCACTGTGTTACTGCAGTTGGAAATGACACTAGTGCTGCAGCACCATCCACTGAGACATATTCGAGGCAGTCTCTGGGCTCTGCAAAGCTGTCCCTCTTCTGAGGAGTGAGGCTGTGTCATCACCACCACTCTGACCACAGGTAGGTACCTGTTCTTCTTCTTATCACCCAGGAGCCCGGGGCTGTGTGAGGATGACAAGGCAAGTCCTGCAGCTGAGGGCATTGCTGTCCTGGCAGAGGCATCCTCCCATGAGCCAGGGAAGCACTCCTGGTGCTCTGCAGTGGACAGCCTCTTTGGCAGCTCGAGGGACTGTGAATAACACTTTTGAGCTCCTGCCACCCGTCTCAAAGTGTGATCAGTGTGTGATGATGCCAATGACATAGCCTGAACCTCCTCCTGCTTCCAGTGGCTAGGTTGGAACAACAGGAACAAGAAAGATGCAGGATGTTGGGGACATTCCAAAGGACACTCTCCTTTGCACAGATCCCCTGACAGGAATGCAGTCACCCCATCAGATCACAGCAGTGTTGAACAGAGGTCATGTATTAGGAACCTGTTGTCCTGCCATCCCCACCTTGCTCCTGGCTCATGTGACAAGTGCATCTTTTTGTCCTGCTTCCCTCATCCCATCACACATCTGGATGTGACCTCAGCCCCCAGAAGCCTGTCTCACAGTGGCTTTTGTGAGGGGCTTTTGCCCATACCCAAAGCAAAAAGGCAGATGGGTCATTTATCCTTCCTTTTCATCCCTGCTAAAGCCCAAGGGGAAAAAAATGTGCCTTCAAGATGTCCATGATGCTGGCCTAGGAGCCTCAGCATCCAGGGTCCTGCAGCTGGACATGGCACATGCAGTGCTTGGGGCACACAGCACTGTCCTGTGCTAACAGGGTTAACTAACTCACTCCTCTGCTGCTCTTCCTTGTGCAAGATTCATCTCCACCATGGTGGATTTGGTGGAGGGTTAACTGCTTGGAGCTTGTTTTCAAAACATCAGAAGCTTCAAATACTTGATCACCCTGTCTCAGCATCTGTGGTCCGCAGAGCTATCTGGGGATCATCCTGAGGACAAGGGTAAAATTTTGCCCTTGGAGAGTCAAATGAAAATTTTACCTCATATTTGATTGTCTCCTTGAAGCTGGGATTTTCCCTAGTGAGACTATCAACACTTTTGCTGTGTGTTCAGTTAGACAGACCTCCCATGATGCTGCCTGACTGGTGTTTAGCTTTTCTGCTTCCAAGCCTGGCTTGACCTGAGAGGAGAGGTGGGAGAGGAGGAGAGGAAGGGGAGACAGGCTGGGCAGGAAACAGAGTCCACTGAACTCTTACAAATCTCAAACAACTGCAGTTGGCTGGGATTCAGTGTGTGAGATGGACCAAGGTTCAGGGTGATTTATTTTATCTGGAATTGTTTCACATCTCTGGATGTAATGTGTGGGGTTGGCCCCCCCTCTGAAAGAAAGTGGGCATTTGGAAGAAGGCTTTCAAAACCACCATCCATTTATCTGTAGTGCAGCATTTGCCTTCTCTGCATTCACAAATTTGGAATTAATTCCCTGTACGGCAGAGCATTTAATGAGTTTGTCTCCTGAGTTCTGCAAAGCATTTAAAATCCTTTTGATGGCATTTTCTCTTTAAGTAATTAATGTCTTATCAGTGAATTTGCAGAGAACAATGGCCTGATTCTCCTCTGATGCCATTTTACATCTCTGTAGCTTCACTGACTACAAATGAGTTACTCCTGCTTGGCGTAGTGGGAGAGGAGAATTAAGACCTTAAGCCTACCACTATTTAATCACACGCTTTGAACTTATTTTCTCTCATTCAGAATTTGTCCTCTGCTTGCAGCCCTGCATAATTACCATTTTACTATCATTAGGGAGCTGGGCATTATTGAGAATGTGTTACTGCCTTTGGAGTGTGAAACTCCCAGAGGAGGGATGCTCCAGCCAGGGAAGCCCCACACTGTGTTGTCTCAGCAGTAGAGGGTGGGTCTTCTCCTCAGCTGGGTGTCAGACACCCCCTGGGACTGCTCTACAAGCACTGAGGAGCTCTGGGAATTATTTCCTTTCACCCCTAACAAGCAGCCTCTTCTCCATACCTGATGAGTTTGTAATTACACCCAAAAAAGAAGAACTGGCCACGTGGAAATGAAGCTTTTTCTCTAGCATGCAAAGTCCAGCTGCATTTTCTCTTGGAAACAGTCACACCACAGACCCTCCTTGTTCTGTTTGTTTTGATGCTCACAGGATGTATATCCTGAGATTGGAATAAATATGCTGCAACACGTATGACCTGGACACATCTTTACTCTCTTCTTTTGGCTCTGGATCCAGTTCCATCCTTGAGAAGGTAAAAACAACATCAGCAGAGAGAAACAGAAATGCAAAGAAACCCAAATAGCTGTGATAAGGCTTGACATAGACAGATGCTCACTTGCTGTTGGAATATATGTTTATTTTAAATATATTTATATCTGAACAAGAAAGTATGAGCAGGCAATGAGATACTGTTTTAAAACACTTTCATCAATTATACACAAATCTGGACTAACTTTAGCATGCTCAGTATATTATGTGGGCAAGTCTATCTGTTTAGTCCCATCATTTAGGAGGTGATAAGAGGTGTCAATGCCAGCGATTTTTTCCTATGTGCAAACATTAGTCAGATGGGTACAGATTCACAGAATCAAATAACAGAAATTAGTTAAGCCATGTGTGACATGTTGTGCATTATATTTTAAGAGTGACATGAAGAAAACGTTGGATGAGAAAAGATGGAGCTCCAAAGCAAAGCTCTGGGAGCTGAGAACCATCAAAATTGAGGTTGTCCTTGTAACTGATACCTGAGCTTTAATTACAGTCATCTCTGTCATTGTCTCCTTAGCTTTCAACTCCTGTAACAAAATGCTGCAAGGATCTTCCTGAGGACATCTCTCCCCACACAGCCTATTCTTGATGCTGGGAAGCCAGTGTTGGGGCAGACAGACCTCTTCCCAACACCATTTGCTGGCAGTAGAGGAACATGGAGCCTTATTTTGAGGTAATTTTGAGGTCTGGAGGAGACAGTGTTGCCCAGTGATGGGCTGTTATCATCTTCTTCTCAGCAGGACCATGAGCTTCCCCTGGCCACCCCAGACACTGCAAAGCTCAGCTTTCCTCCCCCCAGCTCCTGCAGGTCTCACCTACAAAGGGCTTGATGCTGACCCCTCTGTGCCAGCAGCTTCCTCCACCTGCCCCTTGTCCCTCCCCAAATCCCCCACCTCCTACAACCACTGCACCTCTTTTTCCTTGAGCAAATCAGGTTCCCTCCTCTTCCCTTCACACACAGAGCCCTTGTCTCTCCAGTGCTGAGAGGAAAGCTAAAGCCAGCCCCTTTATTTCAAGACCAACCACAGAGATTTCTGTGGCTCTGAGCTGGAACATGCCTGGCCTGGGTGGGATTTTGGATGGCAGAATTTAACAGCTCTCTACCAGTCATGTGCAAGATGCAGAGACACTGGTGCTTAGACATGACCCAAATGCAGAAGGCATTTCCCAGACGTGTTGGAAAGCAAATTTCTGGTGTTTGGTTGGCTCTTTTTGCCAAATTTTGATTCTTTGCTTCTATCAATGGAGGCAAAGCATCTTCTCACAGAAACATCTGAAGGAATTTGCCTTCCCACAGACAAAATAACATACTTTCTCCCAACCTTGCTCTTGGATACAGATGCACCATCCTTGATAAAACCTGCAAAACAAAAATGAAATGAAACAAACAAAGCATTTTGGAGGCTGATTCTCTGCAGAGGAAACTTCAAATTGATGCATTCCACTTTGGCAAATGTATAAGCAACTGACAACAAGATATAATAATGAGAAAGTGTTGGGCAATCTCTGCACCTATAATTCATAACTCCTACACGTTTTAAGATAATGGAAATTACTCGTGTTCATCAGGACTTGAATAGATGCCTCTGTTATTACTTGTGTTATTCAGCAGCCAAATGTATGTCTAACTGACTTTCATTAACTTCAGCAGTATACCTGGAAGAATTAAAATCTATTTCAATTCAACCCTTCCATATTTTTCTCCTGATGTGCCCCATACAAATCTTAACCACGATATCATCTTTTGGGATAATAAACTAAATCAACAATGCATTTCATTTCCAGGGATCATCACATCTGAGATACTTGCAGGTATGCAAATATCTCAGGCAAATATTGAGCCACAGCTCTAAATGAAACTTTCAGAGATAAAGAATTATCTTTTGTATTTTAAAGGTACATTTTGTCCTAAAAAAAAAAAAAAAAAAAAAAAAAAAAAAAGAAAAAAAAAAAAAAGCCGTGGCTAAAATGGGAGAGGGGAAAATTTTACCCTGTTCAGGAGACCAGCACAAAGTGACACTGAGTTTCTTATGGCAGTGAACATTCAGAGCCAAAGCTGGGAATATAATGTTTCTTTGGCCAAGTTTCATAACCTTTTGGTGGTCCTTGCTGTCAGTATTGTGTCATTTGCTTTGCTTATGGTTCTTGCTAGGCACCTCCCTGGAAAAGAGACCCTCAAATCAGCAAGGCACTGATCTGAGGCACATATTTCACTTTTAAAAGCACCAGTGACTTGCTGAACAGCAGGGAGTGAGACCTGCTCTGGGAGCACTGCCAAGGCCAAGGCCATCTTTGAGTCTGGATGAGGGACTGCTTCAGATGGTCCCTCTAGGCTGCTCTCACAACTTTCTGACCATAACTCTTCTGGCAATCCTGCTGCTGCCATTCTTGCTGAGCAGGAGCCTCCTCCAGAGCCATCCCCCTGCAGCATCCCCCTCTGCAGCCATTGCTGGAGCACAGCCCCCAGCTTGGGTTGATCTCTCTGTCTCTCTCACTCCTTTTTGTGGCACAAGACAAACAAAACAGTCATTTTCAGACTGCTTCACCCAACTCACCATCTCTTAGGAGGCTGCTGCTTGTGCTCTGCCTGTGAAGCCAGCCTTTCCTTCTTCATTAAATCTCCCTACCACCACTCTTCCACAGAAAATGAACAAAAAAAAGTTGTTTGCTGCAAGTTTTCTACTGTCAGTTGTCACCCAGCAAAGCTGCAGGCCAAGGTTGGACTTTTTATTGCATTCATGTAAACCCCAGCACTATAAACCACTTTATGGCCCTGGGAGTGACATGGCAGACACAACAGCTCCTGCCATGCTGTTGTTTCAGCTATCAGGGAGCACCCAGTTCTTTGCAGACCATATTTTGTGTTTCATAGCTAACCAAAATGAACAGATAGATGAAATAAAAATATAAATAACCTGCATAAGTCTGTGGTTCAGAAGCTGCATAGCAGAGAAGGCCTTTGAATCAGAGAACCAAAGAGTCCCCGGGTGTTTTGGGGATGCTTGGAAGAGGTACCCTTGAAACAAGAGCCTGTTGAAGAAGGATGCAAGTTCATGTAATTCTACTCTCAAGAAGTGATGCAGAAAAGAATCAAAGCTCAGGGTTTTGCTGTGTTCACTGGTGCTTTCAGCCAGGCATTCTCTATTATTTACCAACTCTTCATGGAGAAGCAACAGCATCAGGAGTTCTCCTGCCCATGCAGGTCTCTTTCCTTAGCCCTGAGGTTTGGTCAGCTCACCAGGAGGACTCAGGCATGCAGAAATGAATGCTGGGGAAGTCCTCAGGAACCCTGAGCAGTGCCTTGGCAGCCATAGGCTGGAAATCTTTTTCCCAAGATGTCCAAACTATTTTTTCTTTTTTTTTTAATCTTTTTTTTTTTTTGCATATCTCCCATAACTCTCTAACCACAACCTTCCCTAAAATTCCAGTAGCTCCATGGCACATCTCCCTAGAAGGGTGCTGCTAAGTCCTGTCTGTGCTCTGTGGTACTCCCAGCTTCAGAAATGGTTGTGTTCGTGTGAAGTCACTCGTGCAAAGTCACTTGTGTGCAGCTTTGACTGCACAGTGTGAACGAGCCAGAGATGGCAACACAGGGTACAAACCCAGAAGGTTTATTTCCCCTCAGGACAGACCCAGAGCTGGATTTGGGTGTACATTTGGGTTATCACTGGGGTTTCCTGGTAGCTGATAACATATTGTACAAGCTACAGGTGAATTGACCACATTGTACAAGCTACAGAGCCTGGCACAGGCTGCCCAGGGAGGTTGTGGAGTCTCCTGCTCTGGAGACATTCCAAACCCACCTGGATCTGTTCCTGGGTGACTTGCTCTAGGTGATCCTGCTCCTGGGGGGGGAGCTCAGAGTGGCAAAAAGGCAGCACCATGATTGCTGCCTGACAGCCTGGATCAGAAATGCCCAGGCCTGCAGCTTTCTCTTGGCGGCTCTGTCTCATCACCTGGCTCAAATTATCCTCTCATTGCAGTTCTTCTTACAGAATTCCTTTGGGTTAAAAACACTTGATTTCAGCTTTGTGTTGGGCTTTCTGCTTGCCTGTAAAATCTGTGTGACAAAAGGAGCAGGTGCCAGAGCACTGGGCTGTGATAAGGTAGCACAGCTGTTCTCCATGGTTTCGTGCATGGAAATGCCCCTTCCACAGTGATGTGCTCTCAGACAGAGAGCTCAGGAGACAACAAGTAGGTCCCAAGACAGTATTTTGTAACTTCCATGACTACAAGGGTTATTTCTTTTATCTTCTTTCCTGCTCATGCTCATTTCTACTTTTCCAAATCATCCATCTGGCTTCTGGTGCTCAGTCCTGCTCCTTCTAGCACCAGTGGGTGTGCTTGGCACCAGTGATTGCTCCTGCCCAGGCTGAAGGGGGTGTGTAGGCAGTTGAGGCTTTGCAGGTCTCAGCCCCTATTCCCTCATGGACATTGCCCATATGGACACTCACATTCCATGAGGAGCCCATTGGCTGCTGTTGTCTTTGTCTGAGGAGAGATTTCCAACACTGGTTGCAGCTGATACTTTGGTCTTTGCCAGTCTATCAAGTACAGAATTCACTGCTAACCAGGGGTGTGACAGGAGAGAAAAGCTCCATTTATTTGTTAAAGATGTGCCTGAAAGGGCTGAAACCCTGAAAGGGTTAAAACCCCACCTTCCTGCAGCCAACCACCTGGGTGTCTGAGGAACCAGAGGATGCTCCTGCACTCCTCTGTCTCCACATTTGCCCTTTGGAGCTGGTTGTTTCTCATGTGTTTCTCTTCCCCTGTCAGCATCAGGAATCATAGTTCTGCTTTCCGCTTCAGCTGGGGGCAAGTTGCAACCTCTTTATCTCTCATCCCCACAGCTGAGGATGCCTGTAAGACCCCATGCCTATGTGATGTCCTACAGATTTGGCCCAGCTGGAGTTTCCCTCCCTTTGCTTCACTCACCCCACATCAAACAGAGCTGAAATCGTTGCTTGGTTGAAGCCCTGCTGCCTGCCAAGGAAGAGAATACACAGGATCGGGTCCGAAATATTTTCTCCACCATACTTTGAAGGAGAAGGATGATATTAAACAATCTGTTCAGCAGAAGGAATATATTAAACAATCTGTGGGTGACACCCACGAGGAGCCGAGATGTCAGTGGGGAAGGCAGCCTGAGAAATCAATGAGACAGCAGCACATCCGGAAAGTGGATCTGGAAATAGCAAGTGTGGAACTGCTGAGAGGGATCGTGTTGCTGGGACTGGCTCCTAAGCCACGGGAGCACTCCAGGCACGGCCACCTACCCCTGTGGGGACAAGGGAGGAACTGCTGCTTCCCAGCACGGAGCCAGCTGTTGCACCCCAGCTGCACAGGGGGCTCCTGGGATGGGTGTTTGCCTGGGAAAGCCGTGAGTGGGGGAGGGTTTGCTTGTGCCAAATTAACTGTTTTCCTACGTGGCATTCCCGTTTGGGTAGAGCGGGGACCAAAGGCGAGTGGGATCTCAACACCACCCATTGGGATGGGGCACTTCCCAGACCCAGCAAAACAAAGGGCGTGGAAAAACAGCTGCCTGGGAAAAACAGCTGCCTGGGGAATCTCCCTGGGCTCGGCTTTACCTCTCCAGGCCGGAGTGCTCTAAGAGAGATAGAAGTTGCTAAAACAAATAATTCCAGTCCTTGTGGCTGTTTGAGTCGGGCTGTGAAGTGCTGCCTGAATGAATGAACTCAGCAGTTTGCAAGCAAGGCTGGTCCATTTGGCTTTCCCAGCCATTGCTGCTTTCCCGTGTCCAGTGCCCGCTGTAACCCGTGGACAGACCCTCAGTGCTGGAAACACGCTGGCAAAGGGATGGGGCTGAAGCACCTAAGATCTGCAACAGCACCATCTTCCCCAGTTGGACTATGCCACGGGTGAGTAACAACAAAGCTTCTTGTTTGGGCCGGGCAGCACGTGTTCCTGGGGCTGGCACTCCCACAATTCTTTCTGGAGATGTAGCTCCTGGGGGTCCTCGTGGACAGAGGGTGACCATGAGCCAACAGTGCACCCTTGCATTGGCCAAGCAGGCCAATGGATCCTGGGATGCATTAGGAGAAGTGTGGCCAGCAGGACAAGGGAGGTTCTCTTCCCCCTCTACTCTGCACTGGCGAGGCCCCATCCCGAGTACTGTGTCCAGTGCTGGGCACCCCAGTTCAGGAAAGACAGAGATTTACTGGAGAGAGTCCAGCGCAGGGCACCAAGATG
>JANHGL010019253.1:0-10814 GCA_024611195.1 Ceyx melanurus | reverse complement strand
GCCCCAAATCTCCACCATCTGCCTCAAACTTCCCCCCTTTGTCCCTGGCTTTTTTCAGGCCTTCCTGAGCAGAAACGTCCCATCTCCGAAGGAATGTCGTTGCTGCCATCCACCCACGGAATGCCAAGCTGCCCGCGGCACGCTGCCCGTTCGGCTGGGCGAGGGTGCTCCTGGCACCCAGGTGCATGGAGCAACCGGCAGCGCCGGGGTGAGGCAGGTTGGCACGGTGGGAGCGGGGTGGCACGGCCCCTGGTTTCCAGGCCTGAGTCATTCCTGAGGGCAGGAGATGAGAAGAAGTCAGGGGCGCACCAAGAAATTGCCGCTCGGGAAGCCAGGGCAGTCCCAGAGCCCCACCAAGCAGCTCCAGTGCTGAGTATTGTCCCGCTGGGACAGCACTGGCCCTGCCAGCCTCAGCACAAGCCCTGACCCATGGCCAGAGGCTGCTCACGGGGTGTTTCATGACTGTGACACAATCACAGAATCCCCGGGTGGGGGTTGGAAGGGACCTCCGGAGATGCTCTGGTGCCACCCCCTGCCCCAGCAGGGTCACCCAGAGCAGGGGGCCCAGCATTGCAATGTCCAGGCAGGTTTGGAATCTTTCCAGAGAAGGAGACTCCACAACCTCTGGGCAGCCTGGGCCAGGTTTCAGCACCCTCACAGTAAAGATGTTTTTCCTTCTGTTCAGATGGAACTCCCTGGGTCCCAGTTTGTGCCCATTGCCTCTTGTTCTGTCACCAGGAACCACTGAAAACAGCAGCGACAGTCCCTGCTACTTGCCTATCCCTGGTCTGGTTCCCACTGAGGCAGAAAGGGGAGCCCCAGGGACTGCCATCCCTGCCAGGGAGCCCCTGCATAACCCCTTCTGATCTGAAAGGAAGGAGCATTTCCACTGTTTAAATGAGGCTGTAATTTTCTTCAGGCTCCTTCTCAAAAGAGAACTTTGGGTTTGGCTCTTCAGATGCTGTTCACCCTACAACCACCTTTGTTTCTGTTCAGCAAGACCTAAGTCGATGCCCCTTCCTCCCTGGTGCAGTTGGACAACAACCAGCTGATCACTCAGCTCTGCCTGAGGCTCCTGGTCACAGAGCCAGTGCTGCATTTGCTCTGAGACAAAGACCAGGGTGGGATGACCTTACTGGGGATGCTGCTTGCTGGGGACAAGGTGGGAGCCCTGGTCCCCAAAGCCAGGAGCAGGCAGGGCAGATGCAGGAGCAGTAAGTGGCTGTGGATGATCAGCCTCGCAGCACAGGCTTTGGCTCCTAAAACAGCTCGGGGCAAGAAGTGCCTTGATAGGAAGAAGGGGGTGATGAGCAACCCCCAGCCTGGATCAGCACAGCATCAGCACCCCCACAGCCAGGGCTGGAATGCAACGAGGCTGTTTTACTATCTCCCTCCCCCGCCTCTCAAGGACAAAATAGTCTGACAGTTGTAGAAACACATTTTTCACTGAGGGATTCTTCATTAGTGCTTGTTTCCTCTCACAGCTCGTTTCCTGGAAGCACTTTGTGCTGACAGGGTTGAGCAGGAGCACTGTAGCTGCTGCAGGGTGCCTGGGCTGTGGGTGGGAAGGTGCAGACACATTCCTTCCACAGTCAGGGCCAGGGCTTAGAAACCCCAGGGGTTGGATCTTTCTTGGAACAAGACTTTTTTTTTTTTTCCAGTGTTTATTGTAAAACAGAGGCTCAAGCACCTTGCAGACAGGTCCTGGTGTATGCAGCACAGGGCCCAGCTGGTGTGGGAGCTGAGTGTGCACTAGCACAGCATGGCACAGCATGGCACAGCACAGCATGGCACGGCACAGCAGAGCCAGCCAGCAGCTCCCATTATAAAAACCTTCTCCCAGGTGTTTACAGTTCAGCCATAAATATTTGCTACTGGTTGTAGTTTTCCCAGGCAATATTTCAGCCCAAGAGCTGTTGCTCACTGAGCTGATTCTTCCCTGGTGTTTACTTTTAGAGTTCCCTGGAGTTAAACACAGCTTTATTTCTTGAGCAACCAGGATGGCAACATCTCGTATCAACAATTATTGTAATAAATCAGCCATGGATCTTGTGGCAATCAAAGAACAGAAACTCTAACTGGTGCCACTGATCAGACACTGAACTCCAGAGAGGGCTCCTGCCCTTCCCTGTATGGGCTGAGGCCGTGCACTTGGGCAAGGGCTTCAGGGGGCATTTAGCTGCTTTCTGGACACCTTGTGCAGAGTCTGGGCTTGGAGGTTTGTGGGTGCAAAGCAAAGCTCAGCTGTCCCAGGTTGGAAGGCTACAAAATCTGTCTGCAGAGTCTGATTTTGTCTGGCTTTGAGATCTGTGTGTAGATGGACACTGCACAGGCCATGCCAAGTTCAATGACTCCCCCAAGAAACTCTGAAGTCCTGCAGTTTGCTTCTTTCCCTTTCCACTCCTGCCCACGAGCCTGAATTAGCTGCCACCCGGCCCATCCCAAGAGCAAAGCTGCTCCCCACATCCCCTAAAGTAACCCAAGTCCACGTGACTTGGATGCTCATGCGGGACCCAGAGGAAGGCTACTGGAGGCAGTGGGACTCCCACACCTCATGGATGCAGGATGGAGACCCTACATCACTCCCAGAACCAACTCATGGACCTGTCCTTTCCCTCAGCAGTTCCCACCATGGGTTTTACCCCTCTGGGCTGAGCTGGGACATCCCTGCATCCCCCCCAGTGCCTCCGGGGGCATCCAGCCTGCCCCGGGGGAGGGAGCTGGCAGCCAGAGGAAAAGGATATGGTGCTTCTGGGAGCCGCGGCCGTTTGAAGGCAGCGAAGGGAAGCAGGCCAGAGGGTTATCCAATCTCTCGGAGCAGACATTTCCGCCTGGCACGCCCCAGCAGCACAGGCACTGCACTCCATTAATAAATCACCCATCCCGCCCGCTGCGGCTGCCGCGGGGAGGAAACGGGAGCGGGCCGCGTGTGCCCGGGCTCGTGTGCGCACGGGGAGGGGGGCAGGTCACCACCAGGAGACCCACTGAGGTCCTCCAGGCCAGGCACAGCCCTTGCTGGGCTCGCCCGTCTCTGGCTGCGTGCAAAGGATGCCAAGTGGACGCTTTGGCCGTGGCTCCCAGCACCGCAAGCACGTGTGACGACCTGGAGAGGGGCTGGACCCTTCCTTCTACCAACTGGCACCAGCTCCATTCCCCCTTCCCAGCTGCTGCTCTATATTTAGAGAAAACCAGAGCTTTCCAAGGGCTCCGAGGCTCTCCAGGACACTACTTCAGCCCTAAACAATGCGAGCAGCATTGTTTCCCTGCAAACACAAACACAGTTTATACAAGGGCCACTTGGCAGTTTGGCAGATGATCACTGGGTGCACTCAGGGCTTTCTGGGCCTCGGGGTGGGGGCTGCCCAGCAGCCCTGGTGAGGCCACGGCCGCTCTGTGTGAGCACAGGGCCAGTGCTCAGGTCCAGGGGGTCTAGAAAGCTCTCTGAGTGGGAACCGGTCCCTCAAATGCAGATTGCTGGGACCAAACAGGCACAGGACAGGCTGATAGATCCACAGGGAGTGTTTCAGAGCCTGGAACCAGAAATCCAGTGGCAGAGCCCAGCAGCAGTGGGGATTGCAAGTGCCTGCTGAGCAGGAAGGTGTTTGGAGAAAACACTGCATCTGCCACGGGGTGTTTTACAGGGTAACCTGTGGGGTAACGGTGCAGTGCAGATGTCTGAGAGCAGATAACACCCTTTGGTCCCTTTGAAGTCTGGAAAGACCCCAAGTAGGTCTCCCTGGAGCCTTCTCTTCTCCAGGCTGAACACCCCCAACTCTCTCAGCCTGGCCTCACAGGTACCTCAGGGCTGATGGCAGATCCCATGACACCCAGAACTCCCTGCAAAGAGTCCTTAGCCAATGAAGGAGGTCAAGGGATTCCTGGCATTTGGCTGCTGAGACCCGGCCTCCAGCAGAGTGATGAAATGAGCCCCACACCTCCCTGATACGTGAAACATGAAATGAAGCAAATTCCTGCCACTGGCCCTGTTTCCTGTTTTCCTGCTACAACAGATCGTGCTTCCCGCCGTCCTTGACCCCAGGGACCACTCCAGAAAGGATGTGGCAAACTGGACCCCAGCCCAAGGTGTGCAGGGCTGGGCTGGGGGCTGCCCTGTGAGCCCCCAGCCTGTTTGTTTGTCCATCTGTGCAGACACAATGGGCACACGATGCCTCCCAAGCAGGCACGGCTGCCAGCGTCCTCTGGGGACAGCATCTGATCACCCAGGGGGGAAAGCAGAGACACAGAACAAAGCAAAGCCCAGCACGGGAAAGCAGAGCTGAGCCTTTGATTCAAACCCTTTATTTTTATCCCTCTGAGCAACACAACAGGGTTGTCTTCTCACTCACACTTCCCTGCAATCACAGAATCACACCATGGCAGGGGTTGGAAGGGACCTCTGGAAATCATCTGGTGCCAACCCCCTGCTCCAGCAGGGTCACCCAGAGCAGTGTCCAGGCAGGTTTGGAATCTCTCCAGAGGAGACTCCACAGCCCCTCTGGACAGCCTGGGCCAGGCTCTGACACCCTCACTGGAGACTTTTTCCTTCTGTTCAGGTGGTACTTGCTGGGTTCCACTTTGTGCCCATTGCTTGTGACCATTCTTGCAAAGCAGAACTTGTCCTGTCACAACAGGCCCTGCTAACGAGTCTATCCCCATCTTTCTTGTGACAAACATTTATTTCGGGGCTGAAAAGTGACTTTGCACCCTACTGTGCTTGGCTAGACCACCCTCCAGCACCAGCCCTTCAGAAACACCATCAAAAGCCCTGCAGAAGGGCTCAGCTCCCGCCAAGCAGTGAGGACACCGTGCCACACAAATCCTCCAGCCAGCCCTCCCACCACACATGACTGAGCTCTTTGCACAGCACAGGTCGGCGGATCTCACCCCTGCTCCCACTCTGCAATCACAGCCAGAGAAACGTCTCCCCCCCTCCCAGCTAGGCCAGGCTCAGGGCTCCGGTTACAACACACTTAATCCTTGAGCCGGCCTGACACTGCAGCTTGGGGCTGATTGCATGACCCAGTTGTGAGACGGCGAGGCCCCGCTGAGCTCAGAAATGTTAAATACATTGTAATTGGACCCCCAGTGCCTCCACTTTTCTTTAGCTGAAGAGGCCCTGGAAAGTGAATTTTCCAGAGAGTGTCGGCGCAAGCAGCCGTGGCCCCGGAGTGCAGCTCATTCCCAAACCACCCCGGACAGATCTGGAGGGTCTTTCCCCATCTGGCTGTGGTGGCAGCACTTGGGGGGTTGTCTGGGTTGGCCCTATCAATTGCAAAGTGAAGGAAACCAAATCCACCCGTTCCTGGTTTATTCCAGAAGGAAACGGGAGTGGGGTGAGATAAGAAGTGAACTCCCAGGGGAAGGGAGAGCTGTGCACTCCTTGATCCTACTTTGGATTTTTACTTTTAGGTACCTTCACATGCAAATCTTCTTCTTCCCACGAAGCTGCCAGTGTGCAGGAGTCTGTGAGGAGATGCTGCAGCACGGCCCAGGCTCTGCCTTCACACAGTTCTAAGTGACCTGGCAACAAATGGCTGCTGTTGAATGTGATGGATAAGCCAGTTTTTGCCCATCCTGGGGAATCAGGGAGGGCAGCGAGTTGGTTACACAGCTGCCCTGATGTGCAGGAGGCTGCATGAAGAGCAGCAAGGACACTTGTCCCCGCTGTGGGTCTCTCTTTGCTCCCAGGTGCTGTTTTGATCTAAAGAGCAATGCTACCCTCAGCTCCAAAGCCTTTTTGCTCTTTGCCAATGCAGGTGAGTGCTCCTCTCACAGCTGCCACCCCCTCCCGAGGGGCTTTGAAGGCCATTGTCACAAAATCATCAATCTGGGGCAAGAGACTCTGAAAGGTAGCCAGGCAAAGGAAACAGATGCAAAGGCAGCCTTGTAACAGCCTGATTTTGCTGAGGATTTTTGTGAGGACAAGCCCAGCAGGAGTGTGAGACATCTCCTCAGCCTCCTGAAAAAAAAAAAAGCCAAAAAAAAAAAAGCCAGTTTGTTCTCCAGAAGTTTCCAGACTTGCATGTCACAGCCAGCACTTGGAGAAAATGAGTCAGAAGCTGCTCACTGACACAGGGCTGTGTCCCTCTGGCTGTGCTGGGGCAGAGCTGGGGGAACAGCAGGTCCAGCAGGCGATGGGGAGCACCCGTGCAGGAGGCAGAGAAGCTCCAGGCATGTTTCTGACACGGTTCTTGTGGCCTACACCTCAGATTTAGTAGCCACCTGCTTAGAAATTGTTTTCATGCTCCTCAAAATCGTGCAGCATTTTCCCTGGGGTGCTCAGAGCCCAAGCCAGCCCCCCCAGCATCGACTGGAGAGCTCGTGGCTCCGCTGTGGCTGTTAATCCCTGGCCATGGGAGGACAGGACGTGTCCCAGGCCTGGGGTCAGCAGAGAAGTGCTGCCCTGCCATGATATCCCGAGGCCCTTCAGGGAGGCAGATGCTCTCGTTGTTTGCTTTCCTTTGAACTAAAGGCCCTTGAGGAGGGAGGAACGCCAGAGCCTTCTCCAAACGCACTTAATTAATTCAACTTGTCACATTAACATCATCAAAACAGGGCAACTACAGCACAGTCTGGGCCTCATCTCACACCCAGCAAGCCAAGAGGGCTCTGCAGAGCTTTCCCCAGAGCTGAGCTGATTGGCTGTGGTGCTAAAACTTGGGCAGGATGCAAAGGACTCAAGGCAGGAGTTGTGGCTTCGTGGCATCATGGACAACAGGACCAGGTCCCCACCAACCATGCTCAGAGCCCACTGGAAACATGGACTTTGCTGAGAACCCTGTGTCCTCCAGCTGGGAGGGTTGGTTTCCCCACAGTCCCTGTATTTCTACATCCAGGAATCTGTGTGTGCCCTTTCCCAGGCAGCTGTTTGGGAGCAGTGTAAGGATGTCTGTTACTGTCCCCCAAAGCCACACTGCTGTCTTGCTGTGCACTGTTTCAGGCAGGTCAGAGGGGTGGCTCTTGCTGAGTGTGGCTGAGCCCCCTCTCCCCAGGCCCCCCAGCTTCTCAGCATCTTCCTCCCAGTGCCTGACCCCAGCTGATAACCTTGGAAAGCTCCCTCTGACCTGGAGGAGCTGGGAGGGGGAAAAAGGTAGACTTTTAACCCCCTGCTGTGTTTCATCCTCTTCCTAAATGTGCTGAACTCTCCCTTGCTGACTCCTCTCTACAGGGAACCCATCCGTCTCCCTGCTGCTTGAGGGGCTGCTGGAGCTGGAGGCCCCCAGGTTCTCCCATGAGCTCACCACAATGAGGATGGAAGAGCTTCACTGACAGCCAACAGCCTCACCTGCATCCACAGTTCCCTCCTCACCCTGGCCCATCACTGGAGGGCAATGGGACCCCAATATCAGGTCCCTGGCCATCTGCCTGGTGAGACACTGTCACTCAAGGGGACCTGAGGGACAGAGCAGTTATGACAGGGCTGCTCAGTGGTTAAACCACAGAGTCACCCAGCGAGACAGAGCCTGACCCCTTCCCCTCCCAGCCTTGTCTAAAAGGAGCCACTGAGCAGCCCCACACCCAGCCGGGGCTTGGCGATAAACACAGGGCTTTGATGTGGAGGTGAAAGGGAGACATCCCCTGCAAACCCTTATCTCCCTTTTCTTCTGTCTCTGGTGTGAATGAGTGCTGTGGGAAAACACTCTTCCCAAAAGGCAATCCCAGGAAAGGAGGGCTTGAGCAGAGGGATGTGGGCCCCGAGAGCCACGGGATGAGGGGGACAGTGGTTGTGGCTCAAGCTGTGCATGGAGAAACATCACGAGCCTGTCACACCAGGCCAGCCACGTCCCCAGGGCCACGCAGGAGCTCAGACACAAAGCTGGGACACACAGGCTGATCAGAGGAGATGCGGTGGGGCCCCGATCGCCCTGCCTCCTTCTGCCCTCCTCCGGCGCCCGTGGGAGGTTTGCCTTGCATGGTTCTCATCGTCTGCGCCGGCTAAAGCCTGTTTGTTCACGTGGAGAGAGACCTTTACCGAAGCCCCCAGCGTGGTAGGGATCATTATCTTGTGCTCCAGGAACCGCCCTCGTTATTTGTTATTAATACTGGACGGGGTGTTCCCAGCCCGAAGAATTACCATAAGAAATCCCAGCCCTGACCCTGCCAGGAGCTCCACGGGAGTCGTGCAAAAGGGTTTGCAGCGTCTGAGACTAAATATAGCCCGTGATGTGATGATGTGATGTGATGAGGAGGAGGAAGCAAGAGCCAGAGTCGGCGAGGGGAGCGACACACGTGTGGCTCCTTGGGCGGAGCAGCTGCTGCCTGTCCCTGCTGCCTGTGCTGCTCTCTCCCGGCACGCTTAGGAAGGAAAAGCACACCCCACCGTGGCTGCTCGCACGCTTAGAATCCAGAATGGGTTAGCTTGGAAAGGATCTTTAAAGCTCAGCTAGTCCAACCCCCTGCACATCTGCAACTAGAGCAGGATGCTCAGAGCCCCGGCCAACCTCACCTAGGATGGTGCCAGGGATGGGGCAGCGACCACCTCTCTGGGCAGCCTGGGTCAGTGAATTTGTTAGGGCTGTTTCAAAGATCTCCCTGATGGAAATGCACCCATCTCAACTCCTGATACCACCCACCAAGGACACGCTGGGAGTTTCCAGAGGGAAACTCCCGGAGTGGTCCCAGCAGGACCTGGGAGGTGCTCTTCACATGTCACTGCTCTCCCAAGGGAGAGGCAGCAGCAAGGAAAGGAGATAGAACTGATGGGAGGAAGTTTTCCCTCCTTCACTCTGTCGAAAAAATGTCTGGAAACAGGCTTTATGCAGAAAAAAAACCCCAGTGTATCCCATTAATCATTGTATCCCATTGCTCTTCCAGACAGTGCAGGCAGGAGTAGGGTCTCTGGGGAATGCCCAGAGCTGCTGCAAGGCAGCTCAGCTCCTGCCACCCCTGCACAGCCGGGTGCCCACCTCAGGGTCACACACTATGGCATCTGGGCTGCAAAAGGCAGCAGGGACAGTGCTGAGGGTCCAAAGGCTTTTTTTTTTTTTTTTTTTTTTTTTTTTTTTTTTTTTGTGTTTTTTTTTATCTCATAAAAACATACCCTGGGATTTTTGAGGGGAAAATACGTGAAGAAAGGGGAAGCAGCATGTCCACGGGAAAGGGAGGTGGAGTGGGAGAGCCACGTTAGTGGGAGCTGAATGGTTTAAGAGCAGAGGTTTCTTTGCCTTTACTAATAAGAGATTGAAAGTTTGAAAATGAGCAAAGCTGTCTGCTTGTGTGGGTCATGCTGAGGCAGCAGCTTCACAGAGAAAAGGGAAGAAGGATGGATGCAATGAAAACATTGAAATACTTTCCACCAGGCCTTGCCAACAAAAAGTTTAATTCTGGAGCTGCTGAATGTTTTGGTTCGTCATTTTCAGATATGAAACATGCTTTTGGGAAGAAGCATTTTCCTGAGAAATTAGTCCCAGCCTAAACAGAAAGAGAAGAAGCCTTTAAAGGATATTAAACACCCCCCGTTTCTTGTGGAATGCAACATTTGCACAATGGAGCAGAAAAGGAAACATGTCAGGGACTTTCTCTTTGGGCCTGAGCCTGCGTCCTTGGGGTCTGTAATTCAGCTGCAGAGGAGAAACATCCCTTCCCTCTCCATTTCTCTCCCCTGAGCCTTCAAGTGCAGCCTTGCTGCAGACACAGGCGTGGACCTCCCAGCCTGGCAGTGCCCATTGGAGCTGCAGTTGGGTGTGATTAATTCACTTCAGGTGCTGCTGGTTAAGAGCCTTCCAGAAGCCCCAGCTCTCAGCTGCAGTTGAGGTTATTGCTCCTCCAAGCTCAGCCATGTGTTTTGGTTTATTTGCTCTGTGTGCCAGCAGAGCCCCCGCCTCCACATACATTATGTTTGCATATAAGCTGAAAATTTGAGTTTGATTTGGTGGGCTGGAGCTCTGGGGGTTTCTTGGCTGCCTTTGAAATAGTTGCTGGGCTGGAAAGGTCTTTCATACACGGGGCTGTGTGGTCCAGGGGAGGTGCTGGGGGTGGGAGCGTGGGGAGAAGGCAAGGAGGAAAGGAAAAGCATGGGGATAATAAAGGAGAAAATCCAGTCAGGAGAAGAAATGGGCACAGACAGCCTCCTTGGGGCTGCACCCAGCACAGTGGACTGCAGAGCCCGTTGCTTGGTGGGGATAGGGGATTTTGCTTGGCAGAGGCTTCCATTCCAGACCCCAACAGCCCCATTCCTGTCCCTCAGCTCTCCCGCCAAAACCCGGCGGGCCAGCGTGCCCTCGCATCCTCCAGAGCGCCCGCCTGAAACACCCAGCAGGAGGCTGGGAACGTTTGGCTGCTCTCCCAAGGAGATTTTCCTTCATAAAACACAAGGCGGGCGGGGGCTTTTCACATGCGATGGGTTCAGCTGAATCTCTTTTCTTGGCAGCCAGCGGGAAGAAAATGGAGGGGGGACAAGAGACAGGCTGGCTCGTGCCCCCTCCAGCAGGACAGCCAGTGCCTTTGTTCAGTTCTTGGAGGCAGAAAGAGGACATTGCGGGGGGGGGGTTAAAGATATTATGATGGCCCCGATGGTGGTGAAGGAGCAGTGTGAGGTGGGAAGGCTTTGGGCTGCCAATGCTGGGGCCAGGAGAGATTTGGTTGCCACTGCCGGTGGCTCTGGGCACAAGGACTGAGCTGAGCCCCTGGCTTTGGGCATCTATAGGGTGTTGGGGTCTTCTGCTAGGCTTGTTCTGTGCCGGGGCCACCCCCCGCTCCGGGGAGGCAGAGCCGGCCCCGCCGCCTGTCACTAGAGGGCGGCTCCCCCTCAGAAATGGCCGCCAGGCCGTGGCGGGAAGGGAGTCCAGCCCTGAGGGGGTATCTCCTCTCCTCGC
>JANHGL010019252.1:0-18969 GCA_024611195.1 Ceyx melanurus | reverse complement strand
GCGCTCCCCCTCTCCCCCCCTCCCTCCCTCCCCCCCTCCCACCCGCCCTCCCTCCCTCCCTCCCTCCCTCCCTCCCTCCCTCCTCCTCACCCTGCCAGTTTCCACAGCTTCTTTCTTGATCAGTTGCTGGCCCTTCACCTTTATGGGGGGCTCCTCCTGGGCCTTCTTCCAGGAACTGGTGCTTCTTTTACTAAGACTGAAGAGAGGTGACAGGCACTGTTAGTCTCAAGATGCTGGATAGGTCCTACTGTCCTTATGCTGCATTAGGACTCCATTGCTGGAGCTCTCTGGGAAAAAGTGTTCTATCTGGAGCAGCTCTGAATGAGCCTTTTAGAAGCTCTAGGCATTTGCAGGCATAAAATCATAGCCCTCAACTCCAAAAAACAGAATCAGCCAGCACCAGGAGTTTCAAGGAGGACCACAGAGTAAGGCTGTGACATACTAATGTGAATAAAGGCAAAACAGATGCCCCTGATCTATCCCAGCTGGTGGTAGGAGCAGATAGGAAGGCTCCCAGCCCTTTCATTGGAGGAACCCCCCAGGGAAGCCCCCAGACCCCCTCTCTCCTATGGAGGAATGCAGAAACCAGAGGAGAGAGCTCGGCACTCAAGAGTTCCCACCTGCGACTGAGCGCTCTCTGACGGATGCTGGCCTCTCGCTTCAGGGTCATGGTCACCACATCATCAGGGGCCTCCTCCACACAAGGCTCAGCATCTTCATCACCTTGCTCTTCATCCTCAGCTAAAGTAACAGCTACAAGCACAGGGATGAAGGAAGGTAGGGTCAAACACTGAGAAAAGAGCAGATCCCATGCACCACACCTCTGCTGCACTCTGCTCCACTCTGCGCACCACTCCCAGACTGTCCCATTACCACATCACACCTTCTCCAACCTTCTTGCAAGCCCAGTATAACAGAAAGAGGAAGAAATCATGTGCTGCAGTTAGACCTGCCAGGGGACACAGGGAAAAAGGCCTGCATGGAGGCAGTCCCTGCTGCTGATTTATCCCTTTACCACTCAAGGGACCTCAAGCAGAGATTTGTGCTAGTTGAGTAGGTGCAAGATCTGACAGGTCATGTCACTCTAGTTCAGGAGCACCTATTAGAGCAGCTGCAGCTGGAGATGGGTCTTGTGGAGATGCACTGGAAATAGCCAGGCTCCAACTGGACAAGTGGGCTGAGCCCAAGCAGGGTGAGCATCCACCACCACTCCTCCCCATAGCACTGAGGGACACAATAATGATGAAGCGTTATCCAACAGCATGTGTAGCCTAAAACAAGGGGCCTTCCTCACCTCAGCATCATTAAGGTATGGAGCTTGTTGCTGCATAAGATTACTGGATCCATAAACATAACAGAACTAAAAGGGGGTGACAAAAGTAGACAGGTCCTTCACTACCTGTTCCACACAATGCCTAGATACAAATCTTAAGCAGAAAGTCCTTGTGCTGCTGCCAGAAGCTAGGGAGGATTCACAACAGCCACCAGGGGCGCCTGGGCTGGATAGAGCCAGGTCAGGCTGACAGATCAAGTCTTGGGGTTTTCATAACCCCGAGACACACACATGGCCCCTCTAACTGCCACAGACCCATTGTGTTACCAGTACCTGTGGTATTTTTCTCTGAAGCATCCTCTTCCTGGCTGCCATACAAGTTCAGGAACTGGGCAAAGGCTCCCCTGTTTGCAAGCAGGGTGCTATAGGAGCCATGCTCAGACACTGCTCCTGCCACCAGCACCACGATGTTATCAACCTGGGGCAGGAAACTGATACTGTGTGTCACCAAGATCCGTGTCTGCAACAAAGCGGTTGCAGGATAGTGAGAATCAGAGCACCTCTGGATCCCCCAGCCATGGGCTGCATGCTCTCCATTCCCCAAGTGGGGACCAATCTGCTTATCACTTTCTGGCTATGGGGACACAGGGCACCCCTCCGAGACTGGTGAGGACTCTCCTCCTGCTGCAGCCCCACGTGATAGCCACAGGACCCCTCTCTGTCCCAAGCAAGCAACTTCAGCCTTCCATGGATGGTCAACACTGTGCTATTGCCACTCCTGCCTGGCCAGATGGTGGGAAGGAGGGCAGGGGTGCTCACCTTCTTTTGCAGTAGCCCTTTTGGTCCCAGCACATGCTCGAAGAGGTATTTGCCAACATGAGCATCTACAGCAGACAATGGATCATCCAGGATGTAGATGTCTGCATTGCTGTACACTGCCCGGGCCAGGCTGACTCGTTGCTTCTGTCCCCCACTCAGATTAATGCCCTGGAAGGGAAGGGATCTCTCTGAGCACCGGGCAGGCACTGGGCAGCAGCTCTGTCCTCTGCTACAGGTGCTATGTTAAACCCACAGTGCACAGGTCAGATACCTTCTCTCCAATCTCTGTCTGGTCACCCGCAGGCAGCAGGTCCAGGTCTGGAAGAAGGGCACAGGCCTTGATGACCTGCTGATACCTGGCTTCATCTAGTTCTGACCCAAAAAGGATGTTGTCTTTCAGAGTGGCATTCTGAATCCAGGCCTGCTGGGGGACATAGGCCAGGGAGCCCTGAAAGAAGACACAGGAACAGCTGCTTCAGAGAATATCAGCCTGAGCCATGCCAACTCCCATGGCCTGTCCTCACCCTGAATCATCACTCTGGAACAACTCCCACCCTGCTGCCTCCCCACCGAGTTCCCAAGCAGCCCCCCAGTCCCCCCTGTGTTGACCATTTCCTCTCACCTGGACATTGATGTGTCCTTTGATATTCTCCATCTCCCCGAGCATGGCTGACACCAGTGAAGATTTACCTGAGCCCACAGCCCCCACCACCGCCACCAGGCTTCCAGTTGCAATGTCCAGGGTGACACTGCAAAGACACAAGGGCTAAGAAAGCAGCACTGCCAGGTCACCCGCTGGCTCCTGCATGGGACCAGCACACAGCAGTATCTCCAGGACTCTCGCCTCCAGCAGCACTGTGAGATGGGGTGCTGACCTCAAAGGAATGCCCACCTCCAGCTAGCAACACAGGAAGACTCCCTCTCCCCACCCATCTACTCCCAGCATGGTGCAGAGGACTCGACTCACTCTCTTATCACAGGGTTGCCGTCCTGCTCCCAGGTGAAGGTGGCCTCCGAGAAGCTCACAGCGCTGCCTGTCAGCAGAGAGCCATCCCTCAGGGCTGGACCAGCCTGTGACCCACAAGGACTAACCTGGAGGTTCACCTACCTATAATGGGGTTGTGGTGGATAGCTAATGTATCCAGGTCTTCTCTGCTCAGGTAGCGCTCTAGCCTCACAGTCGACACATTGGTCTGCCATGACAGAAAGAGGATGGCATGTGAACACAGGGAAGAGCTGGGTGGGCTGTCAGAAGCACAATGAGAAGAGCACCCCATACACACAGCCCCCATCCAAGCACCGTGCCCAAACCGCAAGCCTGTGTCATGTATGTGAGTCTTGTCCCACTCCATTGTCAGCAGAGTCCTGTGCACTGACTCCTGGGTGTCTCCACCACACACCTGAGCCCCAGGCGATGGTTTGGGCAGAGGTATCTAAGATTCGTACCCCTTGCCCTGTTTGAGTACTGACCTGCACTAGGGAAGAGAGGACCAAAGGCAGCATCGCCATGGGAAAACGCAGCACGTTGAAAAGGGAGATGGCAGTAAAGGCCTTCTGTGCATCCAGGATGTTGTTCTCATCCAGAAGTACATAGACAGCAAAGCTAGCCAAGGAGACCTAGGACAGATAGCAGGAAAAGCTTCCATCAGCATGGCTGTGTTCAGTCCAGACACTCATGCTCCCCTAAAGCCTCAGCAGTGCCTTTCTTCTGGGCACCTATTCCCCTACTGCTTCCCTTGTCCTTTGGACCCTGTCTCATCACTGATGGGACCCCTTTCCACCGCAGCTCTCCTGCCAGCAGCCAGGACCATACTCTGCATCACAGGCATTTGTCAGCCAGCCCTTTCCTCACTTGGAGGGTCACTCCAGCCAAGGCTGCTGATCTTTCCCGTTCCCTTGGATGCAGCCCAGCCACAGCTTTAAGGAAGGTGCAGCCCTCTCCAGGCCTGTTGGCACTCACCAGGAAGGGGGCACAACTGAACACGAAAATAGAGATTGACTGCAAGTAACTGAAGCTCTTCAGGTCCTTGAGCTCACGTGCCCGGATCTCATTAACTCGCTTCTCAAATGAGGGCTCCCATGCAAAAAGCTTCAGGATCTGTGGGATGAGCAAGATGAGTGGGTGCTAGCCTCACAGGAATGCCCACCTCCACACTCAGCTTACTGGTAGCCAGCACTTCCACCACCTTAGAAGCCTGCTTGGCCACTGCATCACTTTTATGTCCTGCGCCATGTTTTATAGCACTTCCCCAAAGCATCTTCCATCTTACAGGTCACTACCATCCCCTCTGCCTCCATGGCAGCCTGCTCACCACCACACCGTCCAAAATAACTCCAAGAAAATACCCTCTTGGAGCCCAAGTCTCCCAAGTCCAGGTAAGCAGAGCTCCACCCCAGCCAACCTTGCAAAGGATGAGGAAAAAAAGGAAATTACAGAGACTGAGGCTTGGCTGCGTTGGACACAGGGGCCCCAAATTCGACTGTAATGCTGGTGCACAGGGTTATACAGGTGTTCTACCTCTAGGTATAGTGCACTAAGAAGAGGGGTACAGCAGCTGCCCAGGGGGTCTCCACTCCACTGCTCACCTTGATTCCATTGAGGATTTCACTCATTATTTTCATGCGTTCATCCTTGTTCTTCATGTTCCTCACCTAGAAACAGAAGAGCCAGAGGTCACCTAGGTCAACTCACCCTAGGTAATATATCTGGATTGCCACAAGGAAGGGTGAGCTCCAGAACCCAGAGAAGACATCCTGCAAAGCTGGACCTTGGCTCCCTGGAGCTCTGGACAACCTGAGAAAATACAGCACCCTGTTGTCAGGTAAAAGTTACAGCTTTATGGTTGGTAATATCTCGCTTTCAGTCCTCAAGGCTGCAGCCAGCCCTGTTCAGGTTCAGCTGTGATGGTGGAACAGGTCTCGTGTGCCTCCTACTCATCTCAACTGATCACCTCCTGGCTCAGACTAGAGACACCCCCAGCCCAAATCAGATTAATTTCCCAGGCTGGGAAATATCCTCAGCATAACAGAGAAGGGTAGGGAAGTGTGGAAAACAAGTAAGGGGAATAACAGAGTGTCTCAGGAGTGGGAGACTAGGGAGGATTGTGCACCCACCACTGACCTGGATGGCTTTGGCTTTGGAGACCAGGAACGCATTTATGGGGATAAGCAGCACCATGACTGCGATGCCAGCCAGGACAGAGGGGCCTAGTTCTCTCCAGAGGAAGACGGTGGACAGGATAATTTGCAGGGGGGATGACCACAGCTGGTGAACAAAGTTAGCCATATCCATGAACCTCTGGGCATCAGCTGACATCAGATTCACAGTCTCTCCCACCGTGGACTCCTTGCGGGTGGCACTGGACATGGTGAGTGACTGGAGACAGAAAGTACAGTCACCCCATGCTGGTCTGGGAGCAGACTGGCTGCCAGCAGCATGGTGCAGAGTAGGGAATTAGCAGGCCAGGCTGAAACCACTCCTGGGTTTGCCCCTCGTGCCTCTCTGCTGGCCATGGGTGCTATCATCACTGCCTGCACACCAGGAGTTACTGGGTGCTGAAGGCAAAGCAGCAGAAGCCTGTGCAGGAATCCCAGTGGCAGCTACTCTAGGTGTTGCACTGCTCTGAAGAGAAACCTCCCTTGGTCCCTGGTAGCTGTTAAACACACAGATGCAGCACTCAAATCCCAAGCAGAACTAGCACCCACAGTGGCCCCAGCACTGAATGAGTGTCCCACAAGCCAAGTTCTCCCTGTGTCTTCCTGGAAAGAAAAGGGCATACACTCCAGTCGCCCCAGGTTGATGGGTCAGGCAACAGATGTCAGTATCCCCAGCCAAGCTTGGAGGAAGCTAATGGGGGTGATGACAGGGCCATACCAACCTTCTTGTAGATGGCAGCGATGAGACTGGCACGCACATTTATGCCAAGCTGGAAGCACAAGCTAAAGTACTGCTGCAGGCAGAGGGACTGGATCAGCGCTGTCAGGAAGAGCAGGATGGCGTACAGATAGCCCTGCCAGGCAAAGGACTCCTCATCTGACACGAAGGCAATCAGCAGCCTGGAGGGTAAAGAAGGCCATTAAACCCCCCCCCACCTTACTGAGACAGACCTGAGCAGGATGCTCCAAACTAGTGCAGGGAGAGCATCCTCATGAGAATAATGAGAGCCCCTGTCCCAGACAGCTGGCTTCAGCAAGCTAGAGACCCCTGTTCTGCTGATTGTCCATGCTCTGCCAGGGCACTGCATTTCATGTACAGCAGTGGGTCACAAATGTCATATCATCCACCAAGACTGTACAGCTCTGCAAAACAAACTGGGCTGGTCCTGTTGGGCTGAGCTGGACTGACTCATGGACTGGACTCTGGACTGAGCCCAGAAGAAGAGCCAGGCCTCTTTCCAGGGAGGGAGCAGGACTGCGTAATAAACACAAGGAGCAGGGAGCAAGACACTGTCCATGAGCGGGCAGCCAGCTCAGATCAGTTCTTCATTAAACTGCAACCCAACACATTTTCACACCTCTGGCAAGGGCACAAAAAGTTCCCAGGGTTTGGGGATGGGAGAGGTACACATGGAGGTGGTGGGGGTGGCTGCGTGCACATAGGGAGGTGGTGAGGCTGGGTGCAATGCCAGGACAGGGCAGGGACAAAGACAGAGAGAAAGGACTCACTTCAGGAGCTGGGGGCTGACGAACACAAGTGCATCATGCACCAGCTTAAAAGCCACTGACAGCAGGAGGTTCTGCCAGAAGGTCTTGCAGAGAGTTTTCACCAACCAACCCCTGGGGAAATCCTTACGAAGTCTTGAGTCCCCTTTGTCTCCCTTCTTCCTCTTTGGTTGCTTCTCCTCCTAGAGGGAAGCCCACACAGAAGAAGCATGTTGTGCAGGCTTCCTGCACCTGGAAGGATGATGCTTCCAGGGCAATGCCACAGACCCCAGATAAGGTATCGTGAATGAAGCCTTAGCTTTATCTCTTTTCACGTTCCTTCTCTGCTCCTGTCATACATCCCCAGTACTAACAATTGGTGCATGACCCAGAATGGGGCAAACCTCTCAGGCCAAAACTCAGGCACCCCAGGAAGAATCTGAGACCAAGGGTGATCACAGAGTGATCTGACCTCAGTGCCAGGAGGCTATCTGGAATAGGGAAAGACAGGGAAAAAGGATCTGCTTATACTGCAATCTTGAGGGTGGTTCATCTGCAGAGCAGAAGGATGGAGACTTCTTTGGACTCTCAAAACATGGGATCTGCCAAGTACAGGAAAGACCCTGTCATGGGGCCCCTTGGCCCTGTAGGATCAAAGAGGGTAAAACCTAACTAAAGTGGCTGCAGGGAGGTGAGGAGACCCTACTGACCAAGACTGGACCTAGATCTCTCAGTCTCATGTAAGGCCAAGAGTAGTAAGGGATTTACCAGCACCAGGATGTCTTGGCTCTGGGCCTTGCTAATGTTGTTCCCATGGTCTGGGTCACCTTCCCGGCATCTTTTCTTGCGTTTCCGCTTCTCCAGTTCTGCTTGGGCCTTCCTCACTGCAGTCTTCATGTTCTTCTCAAAAACAGTGTAAATGGCCTGCGTCTTGTCTTTACCTTTCAATTCCCAGATATCCTCTATCTCCAAAGGCTTGCGATAGCCCTTGAAAACCATGCTGTGGGGCAGAGAAATCTCCTCTCAGTGAGTCTCCCACACTATACCTGCGAGCGAGTCCTTGCTGCAAATGTAGAGCCTTCACACTCAGCCTGGCCCTGAGCTCGGGCTGCACAGACTGCACCAAATGCAGTGTCTCTCACAACTAACTCCAAGCAGCCTGTGCTTCAGGCTTCTAGAAAGAACACTGGCCCAACCCTAGAGCACCCCTGCTTTCACCAGCCCAGGCTGTCACACAGCCCTGCTCACCTGGTGTACCATTCAAAGGTGATGGAGCTCAGGAAGGAGGCTGTCATCTCTGGGTTCTAGGGTACAAAGCAAAGTGGGTACCAAAACATTGTTGATACTGAGGAGTGGTGTTGTCAAGAGTTGACTTAGCACACCCAGACATTAAGGACCTCAAAAGGTTTCCAATTGTTCCAGCTGCAGCCCCACCTTGGACACACATGTGGATACGTCAGGCTGCAGGCTCCATCTCTCACTGTGCCCCTTACTGAAGCCCACAGGTCTTCCCTCCATCAGTGGCCAGGATTTGTCTCCACATGGAGCCCACCCTACCCCATGCAACACCAGCCAGTATGTGGTACACCGAGCCCACTCCCCTATGGACCTCGCACCTTCTTCTTGATTTCCTTTGTTTCTGGGGCAATGTCCGAGAAGCCTGACACAAGCAAGAGCAGCAGCTGGAGCCCATAACAGATGAAGAAAAGGGCAAACCGTGGTACATCAGAGATAGGTGCCTGCAGGAATGGAGAGACCAGAGTGACTGTTGGCATTTGTCTCAAGGCCACCTTCTGCTCAGAAACAAGATCCACCCCAGGACAGTGAACATGGCTGAGCTCAATGGTGCAGTGCAAAACTCATTCTGGGTCCTGGCTCAGCTTCCTTTCACCACCCCTCCCAGCTCCTCCTGTAAGTCAGTAAGGGGGAAAATTGGTCCTGGAGAGTTTACGCCTCCCCAGAGAGACAGGATTAATTCAAACAACAATTTCTTCTCAGGTCTCTTCTGGATCCTAAAGGCTTCTAGGGCAGGTAGGACCTCAGTGATACCACCGAGAGCTTGTCAAGAGATGAATTCTGAAGGGACTTTCTTTTGGGATAAAACAAGATCATGGGGAAAAGAAGAACTTCCTGCCAAACCCAACCTGCAGGGCTCTCCGAATGAGCGACTGGAAGGGCAATATCCCACAAAGCAGGGACAGTATCCAGAAACAGAAAAGGATCCCTGAGTCTCGGCACAAGCAGAAGCGTCGCGCATCATGGATCAGCAGGACCAGAGCCTGAGAGAAGGAAAATCAGTCAGAGGTTCAGGTAGGGCTGCAGGATCTAAACATGCCTTTGGAGCACATGTCTCATGACGCCAGCACATGTGATCTGCTGGGATTCTCTGCCTTGAAGACAGTGAGCTCCCAGCATCTAAGGTTGCTGTCAGCCCTGCATAAGCTTCAGAGTTAATTGCATAGGGCAAAGGTTTATTTCAGGAAGATGTAAGATCAGGCTCCTCGCAGGAAAACCAAAGTCTGAGGACACCCTGCTATTAGAGCAGGGCACTATTATCTTTTTAGCCATTCTCACCCCAGATTCCCAGACATGACCAGCTCTGAGGAGTCACACCCTGTCTCTTGCACATTGCCTTCAGATCTGGAAGCAAGAGATCCAGCAGCAAAGCCTCTCTGGGCAGTCCCCTTGATTTATAATCTCACATGAGCTCTGCACATGGAACTAAATTACATGACAAAATACAAAACAGAGGAGCAAACGGAGATTAGCTCCTGAGCATTTTGGATTTGTGAAGACTGTTAGAATACCCCCATGTCTCACACCAGACAGCTGCAACTTCTATCAAGCTATTGCCCCTATGTCCTCAGCTTTCTTCTCTGCCCAAGTATCCCATGGCACTTCACTTTGCAAAAAAATGAGCAGCCACACATAGGAAGCTGTTGAGATGTCAGAGCAGCAAGCCATGATCTGAGGTTAGCACTCTGCAATCATTCCTGTGAAACCCTTATTGCTGCTACCTCCAGAAAGCTCAGTTATGCTCACAGGCACAGTTATCTATCCCAGTTTTAAGAAATAAAAAGAGAGCACCATACAACCAGACACCTGCCCTCAACCTATCACCCTCATGCACCACCCACACATGTTTGGGGCTAGTCCCTACACATCTTCCAGGCTATGTTTCTCTCCTGGACTCAGCTTCCAGCAGATCTCTATGCTATGGAACATTTTCTGCCACTTGGCCCCATGGTCTCCCACGCTGTCTCTTTGGTGACACACAGCACATTTACCAGCTGATCCCTTACCCAGGTGGCGATGTACAGGCTGGGGTTTGTGTAGTGTACAGCTGGCAGTGGGTCATGCTCTGTGTCCTCTACAAAGGCCAGGGCTAACTCTGCCACTGATGTCACCATCAGCAAGGTAGTCAACACCTGCAGAGAAAGGGGAGCAGCCATGAGGGGAGATCCAGCCCATCGTGGGCACTGGGAACCATGGAGAGACAATACAGTTGGGCATAAAAGCACTGTGCCCCATACACAGTTGTATCCTTTCCAACCCAAACCTGGCCTGGGACAGCTTTCTAGAGCCCTGTAAATCTGCAGCAATTCCACAGGAGCAACTGCCATCATTTTAAGCTTAGAGGCTAACAGCCTACAAGAGGCCCCAGGACACACCTCTGCTCCCCCTTCCAATGCATCCCACCCTTGTTATCCCCTCTTTCCTTGATATGTCTCATCCTGGGCCTCCCTTTACATTTCTGTCCCAAATTGTACTCTAGCCCATTGCTCTTTCCACACCACACCTGAATCGAGCCCAGGGGCTTTCCACTCACCACCCCTCCATCCCAGGCTGCTTCAGTCTGCCTTCTGTGCCCTCTCAGTCCCACTCTACCTGTTTGATGATGTAGAGTTTGGTCAGAGATGATTTCTTGGCTTTGGATTTGCACATGGGCATGAGCTGCCATGGAGCCAAAATCCAGAAGAAGCCAAGGGGGACCCAGACCAGCACAGTCTGCTGGAAGCATATGGGCAGGTCAGCATCTGGACGAGCGAGGTAGGAGGCATTCTGGGGGCAGCAAGGACAGACAGCTAAGTCACTTGGAATGGTTTAACCCTCATCTGGTTCATGGCAGAGGAGACAGCACTCCTACAGCTCCTGCTCACCCTGCTCCACCCCATCACCCCTCCTCCTCAACCCACCTTCCTGGCTGAGCATTTCAGCACTCAGCCAAGGTCCCAGGTGGATGGTCCCCTACCCATCTATCTGGCTGAATGTGAGGAGGGCCTCTCTCACAACCATACCTTGCTGGAGCCAGGCCAACCACAGCAGCTGGACCCAAATCATTCCCTGAGAGGTCCATGCAGGGTGTCCTGTGTGCCAGCTGGGCTGTGGGACTAAAACAGGACAGGGCTCCTTCAGAGAGCTGTCACTGGCATCACTCTCGTGGGCAGAGCACAGGCACTGCGCAGTGCCCAGTGCCACAGCAGTGCTGGGGAAACACCCAAACTTCTGCTGACCACTGGCAGCTGGGTCTCATTGGCTGACCAAGCTGTGAACCCTGGGACCTGCTGTTCTTCCTTGCCATGGAGCATCCTACCCCAAGAACGGGCAACAGGGGTGACGCAGCAACTCACCCAAAAAACAGAGCCGCAAAACTCCTCCAGGGCCGCCGACATGGCTCAGGGAAGAAGAGACAGCAGTTCCTTGCCTCAGTCTGCCTTGCTCTGAGAGTCTGGTTAGACACTTGGGACAAAAGTCCCCACACACCCTCAAGTGGTGTTGGGACAAAATCCCTGATGATACGCAGTTAATTGTTAACTTGGTTTTATTGCACAACTTCACAAACCAAAGGAGTGACAGAAAGGGCTTTGGAAACTTTGTGGGCTCTGGGAAAGGGAGGGAAGACCCAAGAAAGAAATCAGAGGAGATGCAGGGAAGTCACTGCCACAGTCTCACTGCAGGACACCACAACCACTGCTGAGAAACCACCCTTCATCAGAGCACACCTACAGACACAAGCTCATGTGGACGCACTAAAGACACTACCTCAGTGCGACAGGCCCCTCCTGACAGTTCCCTCCTGCTGAATGCTGCCAAAAAGCCCAGAAAAGGCTGGTCTGCCAAAGAAGACGGTACCATCTCCTCATGTGCCACCCAGCAAGGAGGCCTAGAACACCAGCAGTGCTCCAGGCCTGGGAACGTGCAGCATCTGGCAGTTGAACTGACCACACACTGCAGTGTTCCTTCAGAGTCTCCAGGATCCAGGTTCCTTTTACCAGCTTCTCACCTGCAGGGCCTGAAGACTTACCCAGTTCTTCCTTTTGCTTCTCCCTTTCCCACATTTCTGTTTTGTCTGCATGTTACAGCAGCTGGCTAACCACAAAACCTGAAAGATTTGTAATCTTCATTCTAAAGCAACCCCAACATCTGAGACAGCCAGGGCACCATTCCTGAGGAGGATGATTGACAATAAGTTATCACCCTGCTGTTTAGAAGGTGGAGGGGCGGGTGAAAATGGTTGGAATTTTATTTGCTTTAGCACATGTGCTCTCAGGGAGTGGCAAGCACATGGGGACAGTAGCGTGAATGTCAAGGATTCTGCTGTCTCATTGTTCATGGAGTTAGTAGATAGCTCAGAAGTCAAGGATGATACAATGACTAATTGCTCAGGAACAACCCCCTTACCATCAATAACAGAAAAAGGTACAATGTCCAACTAATTGGTTAATTATTATTGACTTGTCAGATTAAATCCACTTGTTTTTGTAAATAAAGCTACCCTCAGCGCTAGGTCCTCCAGCCCGGAACCAACACACTGCTGATGAGAGTGACAATCTGATGCAATGGACAAGAAAAAAAAAAGAATGTAGCAGTCACTCTCCCAGCGTTTCTCCATCCAGAGCACTGATGTGATTTTTCTTTCTGCTCACTGGCACACGTGTCCTCTGGCCTTGCTCGTACCCACCTGGTGCACTGCTGCCAAGGGGATCCCTTGCTTGTGACACCTTCCAACTTAATGCTGAGTCCCATCACTTGTCTTTGTTTTCAGTACATGTCACAGCCCTTCCTCAGTCCCTCTTTGGTCTCACTCAGAGCTGAAGAGCTTTGCTCAGCACAGGGCACCACCTGTATTTAAATGTTCAAAGCAAGCACAATCCTACTTTCTCTATCCTCATACCTGGGACATACTCCTCCTAAAACTCCACAAAGACACCTGTCCTTCAGACCCTTCCATAAAGCTTCCTGGTCAGTGGGAACAAGCTAATCAAAGTGGCAAGACCTCTTGGGCCAACAATACCAGTTTCCCAGATGCTCCCATGACTTTACCCACCTATTGTCCACCATCTTGAAGGGTTTCTCTGCTGTTATACTGTAACCCCATGTAAGTATTTTTTTAACTTTACACAGAATAATCAAACTGTTTATGATGCTGGGGGGGAGCTGTGTCAGCAGAATATTCATGTTAATTGAACTACCAGTGCCTTAATCTTCACCATGACTCATGAAATCTTGAAACTAAGCCATGAACTCTTAAATCAGGTATTCTGAACTACTCTGACTCTAACCACAAATTTAATAATTTCTTCTTCCAAGCTCAGATCCTTCCTACTGCCTGCCCACCTGTCAGCGCTGAAGCAGGTTCTGACACCAGCCAAGATGGGCAGACTGATTCAAACCAGACCCAGCTTTGTAGATCTTCTAAAGAAGAGCAGGCAGCAAGAATAAAGATGCTTTATCTCTGGATCTCTTCTAAAGGAACACTGTTCTGATCTTTCATTGGGTATTTTGCAGTGTAAACTGAGTCCAAGGCTTCCAATTTTGACTAAACAGCATTAACCCAATGGGCACATTTCCCCAAACACTTTGTGCAGTTTGCACTTCAGGTTGGAAAAATGACCTGGAAACTCCCTAAGAAAAAACACTTTTTCCGCCCAAGGAATCTGCTCACATGCCTGCCCCACCTCAAGCACTCACATCCCACAGCCCAGGGTGGCTCACAACCACCTCACCTAATAAGCTCCTTCCCATTAGAAATTCATGTGTTCACTTTTATGTATCAACATGCTTCTCCCTGGCTAGTACCTGCTGTGCTGCTAATCCCCAGCTATCCTACTGTCTGACCAGAGCAGGCTGTTTTCCAGCTGTGGCTATGACATTTCTCTTCCTGGCATTCTGGATGTGATTGTTGTCTCCTCTGGTGCAGAAGGGTCCCAATTAACTCAGTCTATGAAACACAGATCACAGTCTTACCTGTAAAAGATAAATCCATTTTTAAGAAAGCACAGCAAGAGAGGGGCAGCTGCAGTGTTTATTCAACAATCACATGCAGTGCTACACAATTCAGTCCCCCTACTCGCTCAGCTCCCTTCCTCCCAAATACTGCCAAACAGCTTGTTGCCGCAACACCTGGGAAGGAGTCCTTTTATTTTAAATAGCCAACCTAAGTTTCCAGGACAGGGACTGGTCATTCAGGGGAAGCCAAGGGAAGAGATGTCAAGCAGGCTTCATCACCCAGTTCACATCCTCTGCAGCCCGAGGACGGAAGCAGTACCAATCTGTCCGTGCATCAGGGGAGACCCTGGTGTCTTCGGTGCTCTTGTCCCAGGATGGTGCCTTCCACTACAGGATGTTCTTTGCGATAGCATTCAGGGTCCTCACTTTGGCCACATCTGCCACCTTAATGGAGTATTCAGGGGCAGAGAAGGATGCTCCCATGGCAACGTTTGGATTTCTGTCAGGAAAAGCACTGGTTACTATCTGCAGGTGATACAGGTGAGTAAGACACACGAAGAAAACTCCACTACCTCCCCTAGTCTCAGCAGTGACCAGAGAACCTGCTGGTACCACTCAAAACAAAGATGAGACTACCAGCAAGAAGAGTAATCCAAAGGCAAGAAACAACAGCATGAACAGCAACCCAGTGCAGACCTTGGACAAACATTAAGCCATTCCTCAGAGGCACATCCCGCTGGCCTCCCAAATCCTACATGTTTGTGTGAAGGTATAAGGCAATGACACCAGAACTTGCCTTCCCAAGTGCTACACAAATGCAGTCACAAGCCCTAATGCAGCAGAAGAAATGCCCAAGGAACCAGTTCTGCATGGAGCTTGTGTCCAGAAGATGAGCACCACTGGATTCATACACTGTAGAATATAGAGTCAGGCATCACCATCCCAACCACAAGAGCACAAGTAGCACCCGGGAAGCTGTTTGAAATTTCCGCCTGTTCTACAAATTCACATTTATATTAATCCAGCCTTTCCCTCGTACAGTTTTGCTAAAAGGTAAAAATAATCTGTTACCTGAACTTCATCCCTGAATCTCGGGCTGAGCGAGCAGAACAGTGAAACTCTGAAGCAGTGGAGCCTTCCAGAATCCTCTGCAGGTTGCGCTCCGTGATGCCACCCCCTGGTGGGAAGAATCCCGATGTCACATACAGCACAGGTGGAACTGTTCCAGAGCTGACATCAAACTGGGACCTACCCCCAAAGGGACAAGTGCTATCTACAAGGGAAAAGACAGCCCTTGGCACAATGGGGGCTTAGGCATGTGAAAAGAAACAGGAGAAGCTTTGGCTCATGCTCTTCCACAGATCTAGAGCTGTCCTCAAATTCTCCAGTGAACAGCAGCTGCAGGGCTCTGCCATCCCCAGCTGGCTGCATGGCCTTTTCTCACACCAGGGCAGAAGCTCCTCCTCGTGGGGAGCTGGCTCAGAAAGCCAGAACAGACAGCATACCCCAGGACAGGAGGCTGGGAAGCAGGGGCTGGGACTACAGCGCCTGTTAGAGATGACAAAAATACATTACCTGGCACCACCACAATTCTGCCCTTTGCCTGAAAGAGAAGTAACACATTAGTGACATTGATTAGCACTACAGACCCACGTGCATTTGCAGGTGGCAAGGAAACCCAATTTGCAGTGTCTTCTCTAAGCTTATGGATGGCATCATGGCCTACAGCTCGTGCATCCCCATCCATCTTTTTTGTACTATGCATGTTTTACAAGCAGAAAATAATTTTGCAGTTACAGCTAGGACAACCTGCCACTATTTCCTTCTACCATACTGTCCCACCTGGTTACCTCTCAGGTACATCTATGGCATCTTCCTAACAGGAACCATGAGGCCCACAGCAGGGGCGTCACTTGCTCTTTGCATAAGCTGATCACACCAGCTGCTGAAACCAACTCCTACTGCCCACCCTGCCCAGTCTGTGAGCAAGAACAACCCAATCAGCCTTTGCTGGGGGACTCTGAGGTCCAGACCACATGTGCTTGGGAAAACAGATAAAGACCAAGCCAGAGAAGGAGGGGAAATGCTCCTTAATACAAGTTCCATTACAGAATTGAGGGCTACCATAAAGGAAATGCCTCCAGCCAATGCCCAGGAAGCAGCTACAGTAACCCAAGGGAGCAGAGGGTACACTTACCTGCTCTGCAAGCCTCTTTATTAAAGACAATCCTTCCAGTGCTGAGCTGTCACATCCACTTGTCAACACCCGCTCAAACCCCAAAGAAATCAGGGTCTCCAGTGCCACCAGAGGGTCATGCACCATGTCAAAGGCTGAAAGACCAAGACAGAAACTCAGAAATCACTCAACCCATCACATTCTAGCCCTGTCCCCCAGCCAGCTCAGGAGACACAAACAGGAAGGGTGGTTCTCACAACTGGCCACCTCCATGGGGAGCCACATCCCCGCCTAAAGGGCAAGGGAAGCAGTGATAAGGCCACCACGCTCAGCTCCTTGGACACCTCTTCTTCGCATGGCAGTGACACAGCCCCCAAGCCTGCACCTTATAGACCTTTCCCCTCCTGGGGGACCCATACAGTCACATCCTGCCCTTGCATGGCATGCTGACCTTCTCCCTCCCCAGAATGACCAAAGTACAATGACAAAGTAGCCCCCAGCCCCACCTTCCCTGGGCAGCAGGGCAGGAGCTGGTCCCTGCTGGGGCCACTGCTGCAGACTCACCTCGGTGAAACGTGACTGGCAGGGGACGGCAGACAGCTGCAATAAGAAACATATGGTCAGTCAGAGCTGGGACTTTATCTTCTTTTCACCTCATGTGCTACAACCAGAAAAGCACATGAGGTGAAAGAAGATAAAGGCTTCTTGGGTCATTCCTGGGGAAGCTGAGAGTCCCAGTACTTGCTGGGAACAACAGCAGCTGCTCACTGGCTTAGACGCTTTGGTGCAGAAGAATTCTTCCACCCTTTGAGGAAGCAACAAACCTTTGTTTTTATGAATAACACCAAAATCCTGCCTCTCACCTGGATCACACAGAGCCCTCATTCCCACCAGAAATTTATTTTTCTGCAGGAAGGAAGCAGGGAATTTTTATCATCTACCTGGAGAAGGGACCGGACCAGCGCTCTTAGAAAATGGGAGAGCTAATTTCTGTGATTCCTTTCACTACCTACAATTTCTGCTCTCAGACCAGAGTAACCTTTACCAGTGGTGCTCTATTTACTTGGCAGTTTATTTACCGGTATGAAAGAAATCCAATGGCCTCCTGCCCTGGAAACACTGTTACCAGTAGAGCACCTCACTGTTTTAGTGGAGGCAAATCCTGGCAAGATCTCTTTCTTTTGCTGTACTCCCTGGAGGACGGTCACCTTCACAGGAGAACCTCAGCACCACATCACCAGGGGAATGCTCATCACTCTCTTTGGCCAAAGCTCACAGAAAAAGATGTGGAAGCATCTTCTCTTTCTCTGTGTTAAGAGGTCTGGACTAATGTTTTCCCATTGCAGCTTCAGCAACCTTTTATATATTTCCACCTCTCTCGTTACCTTGTCATCCAATGACAGGACAAGAGGCAATGGGAGCAAGTTGGAGGACAAGACGTTTAGGGTAAACACAAGGAAAAACTTTTTCACAGTGAGGGTGACAGAGCTCTGGAATGGGCTGCCCAAGGAGGTTGTGGAGTCTCCTTCTCTGGAGACACTTAAGACCTGCCTGGATGTGTTCCTGGGTGACTTGGCCTAGGTGATCCTGCTCTGGCAGGGGGGTTGGACTAGACGATCTTCTAGGTCCCTTCCAACCCCTAACATTCTGTGATCTGCAATTTTCTCACTGGGTATGTTAGAGGAAAAAATTAAGATGAATTGCCAGCTGCCCACAAGGCTAAAGCCCAGGAGAGTTATATCCTAGCATGGACATAAGGAAAAGAACAAAGGGCAAAGCGTACGAAGAATGGTGAAAATCCAACAGTTTAATACTCTGATGTGCCCAAAGCAGTTTGCTTAATCCTCTCTCCTTTGTAGACCCTGCTAGTGTGTCCCAGGTGGCCCCAAACTCTGTGAATTTATTGAAGCAGTGGCCCTTGGTCTACAAAGCGTCTTACTTATTCAGTGTCCCACGGGTCTGACATTGCGTGAAACCAAAGATAATGGAAAGCTATGGCAAGACCCCAGACAAGACGCACGGAGCAAAAAACCCCACACAGTTCTTCCTACAGCATCTGACAGAGCAGCACTGAACTCCTTACCCGAGTCACTGCACAGGTATCACACTCAGCACAGCACTTCTGACTGGAGATACTCTTACCCAGCAGCGCTGTGCAGAGCTCTGTATCAATGCGTCCATCCTCAGTGAGGGCCCCGAACACCAACCCGTCAGCCCCATGCAGCTTGGCAAGGCGGATATCGGCTTTCATCACTTCCACCTCCCGATCCGAGTAGAGGAAATCGCCGCCGCGAGGCCGAATCATCACAAAGACAGGAACCCGCACGCACTGCTTCACCACCTGCAGCAGTCCTGGGGCGCGGGGAGAAAAGCAGCTCAGCGCCGAGCGGCGGCAACCCCCACCACCGGGGGTGGCGGAACGATGCAGTGGGGAGGGATGCTCGGGACAGCGGGGAAGCTGAGCTGGCGGGAGAACTAAGGAGAAGGGAAAGGAAGGAACGCGCTTGGGAAAGGGCGCTGGGCACGCTGACCCCAGAGGCGCGGTCCTAGGAGCGGGGGAGGACCCGGGGTGCCGCAGGGTGGGTTCGGCTCACCCATGCTCGGGGTGGTCCCTCCTTCCACGAGGCCCGCGCACAGCTCAATCCGGCCGGCACCTGGGGAGAGGCACGTCAGGGTCGGCCCCGGCGGGGCCCGCGGCGCTGCCGCCGCCACCACCCCCAAAGCACCCGGGCCTTACCTCCGCGCTCAGCGTTGACGGCGGACTCCACGGAGTCCACGCACACCTCCATGAGGAAGCCATCGTCCATGCCTGGAGTAGAGCATCACCGTC
>JANHGL010019251.1:0-11757 GCA_024611195.1 Ceyx melanurus | reverse complement strand
CCACCACCAGCCGCCCCAGCACAAATCCAGACCGGGGCCGGTCCCCCCAGGAAAGCCCCGCCGCCCGCCCGTGAGGGGACGGAGGGAAGAGGTGCCCGTCCCCGGGACCCCCAGCGGTCACACGGCGGCCGGCACAGGCGCCTGCCCCGACACCCCGCACCTTGGCGGGTCCAGGCCCCACGGCCCGCCCGGCCCGGCCCACCTGCAGCCGTTGGAGGTAAGAGGCCGGCGCGTAGCCCGTCTCGCCGGAGCCGGCGCGGGTGACAAGCCACCAGTGCTGGTTACTGCGCTCCAGCAGCAGAAACGTCTCGCCGGCGGCGAAGGGTAGCGAGTTTGGCTCGGCCGAGCGGAAGCTGTACAGGGCCCGGTACATGGCTGCGGCACCGGCACCTCCGACCGCCGCGGCCCGGCTCGGCCCGGCGCGCCACGCCCCCCGTCGGGGACACGCCCCTCGCGTCACGGCCTCGCCACTCCCCCCGCCGGCCGCCGCGCCCTACCGCCCCCTGGCGACGCAGCGGCGCCGCTCCCGCCGCCTCCGGCCGTCCCGGCAGCGCAGCGCGGCCCCGCCCCGTGAGCCCCGCTCCGCCCTCCCAGCTGCCCGGGCTCGCGGTGCCTCGCGGCAGGGGGCACCAGCGTCTCGCGGAGAGGCCTGTGCGGTGAGGGGCGGCCGGAGCCCTGGGACGCACCCCTTGGGATAGATGTCCAAGGACAGACTCCCGGGATGGACCCCCCCAGGATGGGGTTGGCCTTCTAAGGGCAGACGTTGCTGACGCTCGTTGAGCTTCTCATCAATCAACTCGGGGGTGAGTCCTATTCCTCAAGGCTGTTCCCTATCCATTCTACACCCAGCCTGTTGGTGCTTCGGATTATCCTTACCCAGGTGCAGGACCTTGCACTCAGCCTCGTTGAACTTCGCGAGGTTCACACCAGGCCCATCTCCTGCCAAGGTCCCTGATGCTGGCATCCCTTACCTCCAACGTGTTGACTGCACCGCTTAGGAGAACCTGATGAGGGCACACTCGTTCTCACTGTCCACGTTGCCAACTAATTTAACAGCACCACTACCAATACCAGCCCCATCTGACCATGTCCAGGATGAATGAAAGCTCATCACTCTCACACCCAAAACTCCTCCCAGTCCAGCCGGGTACCCATCAAGAAGCACCCTCTGGGAGTCCCATATTTCACCAACCAGTGTCATTAAACCTCAAAGTCCTCATGTGCCTGCAAGCTCCCGAGAGCCAAGCTCTGCTCCTGGCACATGGGAGGCTTCAGCCCAGATGAATCCCCAGGGATGGTCCTTCACACGTGCAGAGAACAGCCGTGCCCAGCTTCCCCCTGGCGTGGACATAGCGCACAGCCAGAGCAGGTGCCTGGCTGTGCGCTATGTCCACATTGTGCCCTGGGGCAGTCATGGTGACCTGTCATGAGGCCATGGGGATGTGGGTGCCCTGCCCAGCAGGCCAGAAGCTATCAGAGAGGATACAGCCACCCCCAGCCTAGTCCATCTCTATGCCTTGACACCCTATACCAGCATAACAACCCTTTGTTCTACACCCCAAGCAGCCCAAGCTCCCTGCAAGCCCTCCCAGGCATCAGCAGCTTCTGTCAGGCTCCCATGTCCTTGTCAGGGGGCTGAGCCCCTCCTGATGCCCTGATGAGGCGGGTGGTAGCCCTGCAGACCAACGCAGGGTCCTACCTCTTCCCCAACCAGGGATTTCTCCATGCTGCCCTGGGGTATGCCTCGGGGGCTGCTTACAGCTCCAGATGAGACCCAGCCACTCCCTGGTGTGTGCCCAGCTCCTGTTTGTGCTGGGATAACGGTGCTTTATTTCCATGAAGCCAGCAGCACAAGCTGTGCCAGGAGGTGAAGGCAGCTGAAGGGGCTGCAGGTACCCACCTCCCACCCACAGGGCAGCAGCACCCTGGCTTCTCCTGCTGCTTGGCATCTCTAGCAGCCAGGAAGGAAGCCAGATTTTTTCTGCAAGAGCTCCTGCAAACCCCCCTACACCCAAATACAATGCACAGGGGCAAAAAGCCTCCGAGGGCATTTGGAGCCCCAGATAGATTCCTGCTGCTGAGGAATCGCCCCCAAACTGCAAGCACCGAGTGATGTATCTTGGGCAGGGAGGGACAACGAGCAAGGATCCCACTGTGTCACACGTCACTTGCGGGTGACTTTGGAAACTGAACTTGAGACCTCAGATAAAAACGCCTGCATCCCTTGCCCACAGAGCTGCAGGGACCAGGATCATCACAAGCCCTGGGAGGGCTTGGCGCACACACAGCAGCCTCTGCTGGAGCACCGGCAGCCCCCACGCACCCGCTTTCCTCCAGGGTTGTGGAGGGGAAGCGTTGCACAACAGCTCTCATATGATTGAAACACAAACTTGCCAGCTCCATGTACACTTACATAATTCTGCACCGCCTGCTCGTCAACACATTGCAAAACACCAGTGGGATCAATTCTTCTACTTTTAGGTATACAAATATTATTGTACTCCTGCTAGACTTCTCTGGGCAAAAAGTCATATGGGGTGGGAGGTGCTGTAGGGACCCCAAGCCTGTGGCTCCAGGGACAACACCATCAGTGTGTCCTGCAGGGACTGGGGGTGTCCATGAGACAGAAAGGAAGGCACTGGGATGCCTCTTGGGTATACCCCAATTTCCGATGTCCTGGCAGCTCTCCACCCTGGAAATCCTCGTTAGAAGGCTGTAGATAAGAGCCCCCAACTCATCCAGATGCCTCAAGATTCTCCCTGCCAGCAACAGCTCTGCCACCCTGCTAAGCAAAGCTGGGTCACCTGGGACACGGTTACAGGGAGAAGGGGCATGCAATCGTGTGGCACAACTGGCAGGATGGGAGCAACCCTAGCCCCTCCACAGGCCGTGCCACATGCCCTCACCTGCTCCATAAAAGCTGCCAGCAGTTCCACTGGAAGCTAGTCCAGTCACCTACTCTCAGAATGGAGGTTTGCAGTTGGGAAAGCAGCCAAGGTTGTTATGGGTGAGGTGCACTTTCACAGCGGAACATGGGGCTGCCTGCTTGGCCATGGCCAGCCCAGACCATGGCACATGTGGCAGCTGGGCACTGCAGGGGGCTGGAGGGCTGCACCATGGCAGGTGGCACTCAGGACATATGTGTGTCCCTGCTTCCAAGCAAGCTGTGGAGCTGGGCTGGCACATGGGAGGCAGAGACAGCTTTAGGCAGCTCTGTGCCCCGTGACATGTGTACGGCCCCCGGAAACTATCTAGCAACTGGGAGCACAGCCACATCCAGCCTTCACAATGCACGTGGAGGCATCGCTCATCCCCTATCTGCCCTCAGAGTGCCAGCAGCACTCTTCGAAGGGTGCTATAACTGTCAGGAGCAAATCCCACTGCCACGGCTGGGACACAGTGCTCCATGCTGACCCCAAAAACACCAGTGGACTGCTGCTCTGCCAGTGTCTGCTTCCCCCTGGAGCCCAGCACGTGGAGGAGGCAAAGCTGTCGGGGTGGTGGGTGGCTCTGGGACCTGCTCTGCTCTGCCTGCCCATGGGGCTGGTGTGTTTGCAGCGTTCATTGCGCAACACGTCCTGCACAAAGCCCATAGTGGGGCTGGCGGAGGCCCAGGCTCCTCCTGCAGCCAGGAGGAAGGAGCAGCTTGTTGCTGCCAACAGCTGTGCTTCCTGGAAATGAAGAAGACAGAAGGTCGGGAGAGTTGAGGGGTAGTGGGGGGGGGGGGGGGAACCGGGGGGATGCTGAGGGAAGGACTGAGGCTCCGCAAGGTTGCAAAGAGAGTAGCACACAGCCTGGCCCTAAAGCTCTGCTTCTGGAAGGAATCATTCACTTTGTGCAGTGGCACCCTGTTGATCAGTAAGCTCCCTGCTCACATCCTGACCCAGTGCGCCCCTTGACAGTCTGCATGCTCTGCCTGCCAGCACAGCCCCTTCCCAACTCTGTAGCCTTCAACACTGTGCTGCAGGAACAGCCATTTTGGGGGAATATGTCTTTTTCTGACATCAGCTCAGCAGACAGGCTCCTTGCCTTACCATACCTGTGGTGTAAAACCTGAAGGCAGGCAAATACCTTTGCATGGTAAGAGAAGAGAGAGGGGGACCTAGAGTAAGATGTGTGGCAGTGAGAGCACAGGGTACACTACAACGTGTGGCACTGCACCCCAGGCTCCCCATGCCACCCTTTCCACTGCAGGGCTGCCAAGGTGAAGGAGACAACGCTCTTTGGATCATGTCTCTAACAAAACCAATGCTGCACTGCCTGACATCATTACCTTTCCTTGTTGCACATGCAGCTAGCAGAGGTAAAAAGCGAGGGAATGCCTGGGGTGCAGTGGCAGAGCCTGGCCCTGAGGGCTGGAGGAGCTCCCTTCTTCCCTTTCAAAGAGAGAGTGAAAAGAGCTGTCAGCCTGGCCGGAGGACACCAGCCTGCAGTGCCTGAGCCTGCTTGCCAGCATCACCCTTGCCTGTCCATGGTGTTCAGGGAGAAAGGCAAGAGGAATGGTGTCCCTGCTTTCACCCCTCACCTAAGGAGGAGCCCTGGGCAGGTGGGTGCAGCAGGACCTGGCAGGCAGGCAAGGGGTGCCAAGACAGGGACCCCGCGGGAGGAACTGGGTGCTCAGCATGGTGGGTACTGGCTCTGGACACCCCACTGGTGTACACTCTGCCCTCACACAGGTGGCTGAGTTGCAGGCTTCAAGCATAGACCACAAAAGAGATGGCTGTGGAAAGCTCCTTAGTGAGCCCTCATTTCCATACAATTCAAGGAAGGAGTTTTCCACCCTCAGCAGCATCCAGATGGAACAGAAGCCATTCCTAGTCCCTTCTGCCCTGTGTGGCTCCAAGCTGGGGCATCACTGAAACTGGCCACATGGCAGCTTGGGACCTGCAGCACTCTGCACTGAGAATAAACCCATGTGCAGGATGGATGGACACCTGCTCACAGTCCCACCATGGCGTCACCATAGAAGCAGCTTAAAACCACTTTTATCTGTGTCCGGTTACACAGACTTGACCCTCCCACCATTAGAAATAGTGAAGGCAGAGCTGCTTGGCCACACACAGCACCCACTGTCCCTGAGGCAGTGGGCGTCACAGAGCCATGAGAACACAGGGTCTCTCAGCCACCACACACTGGGAGTCACCACATCCCAGCAAGGCCTGGGGCAATGGACATGCCCTATGCCTTGCTGAAGCCAGAGAACTTTGCAGCCCTGGTGCCATGGGGTGATCAGGGCACACTACTTGCCCTTTGATAAGGGTCACAGTAACACTGGACTGCTGTCCTGAGGAGATGCTGCTGCTCAGCCACTCAGAAATATTTTGATGTTTTCCACAAAAGCCATTTATGTGTCCCTCCCTGTTGGCAGGGACACAGCCCAGGGGAAGAAATCCAACAGCTGCTCCAAAGGCGGCAGCACAGGATGGGGACCGCATGGGAACAGACATCCTCTTCTCTAAGGGGGCCATGGGCTCTCCCTTGATGACTATTGCTTCTGCTCTGCGCAGCCTCAATACCAGGGCGACCACCTACCAAAACTGCCCCAGCATGTTCACAGCCCCTCACCCCTTTGCCTTGTCATCAAAGCAGAGCTCAAATCACTAGAGAAGCTGGTGCCAGCTGCAGGAACATGTTTCATCTCTGTCCAGCTGACCCATGGTGATCCCATCAGCCACCCCAGCTTTGGGCTAAAGTGACCTATTTACACAAGACAAGCTCCCTGGGAGCACAGGACCAACACAGCATCACCAGGGAGGGCTGTAGGGAAGCAGAGATGTGGGGGCATGGGGGCAGGGCCCAGCCAGGCTGGACCATGAGCTCCAGCTCACCCAGACCTTGCATAGTCCCCAGTACAGGGTCAGGTCCAGCACGCTGCAGCAACCCTGGGCCACGGCCTCGCTGGGGCTGGGCTGGCAGGAAAAGGTGGGTCCTCTCCCAGCATCAGGAAGCAGCTAGGGAGGAGTCCAGACACAGGGGAGCCATGAGGAACAGAGGGGTGTACTCTACATCGTGCTCCATGGAGCAAATAGAGGGTGTCCCTGCTGCAGGTCAGTACTCCCCCAGACAGACTGGAGAGCCAGCTCAGCTGCACCTTCCCATTGCTCCTGCCAGCACAGGCAACAAAGACCAGATCTTCAGAGAGCCATGCTCAGAGCACACATAGCAAGGACAGGATTCATCCCCAGAGGGGAAAGCACTTTCTGCAGAGGCTGAAGCACCAGTTACCATGGCACACATACCTGAGAGCTTGCTGGAGATATTCTCTCACAGGGTCGCAGAGGCCAGGGTGCTTTGACACCACTCACCATCAGCCCTGGCTGGAGAGGTATCTCCAGAGCATCTGCCTCCAAGGTCAGTTGGTGATGCTTGACCAGCACTGGTAGGAGGAAAAACAGGAACAGAAAAGTCCTCAAGTTACTTCCCCAGTCTGCTTCTCTCCTGTGATTCCATCACTCTGTTCTTCATCATGCTTTGAGAATGGGCAACGCTTGCATCCCTTGGCAACCACCCACCCCCTCCCCAGACCCAAAACCTGCTCATCCCAGGCACAGAGGTGACAGGTAGTGAGAGTATTTGCAGGTGAGGAGCTGCACAGCCTCAATCCCATCCCAGCATGTCCCAGGACACCAGTTACACAACTGCCTTTCCACAAACACAAGGAACTGCTTGGAGGTCTTCGTGCAGAACAGCATAGAAGGAAAACAAATCTGCTCTTGAATTTTGCAAGATTTGTCATTGAGAGGGACTTGACATCTGAGTCACCCCCTCTTTAACCCTTGAGGATGTGGTCTAGGCCAGAATCACTGCAGTCTAGATGGCCATGCTTGGGAGTGAAATATTTCCTCGTGACATTTTGTTCTTGCAGCTTTTAAAGCAACTAATACAAAATATAATCTTTGTCCCTGCTCCTCCCCTTGCTGCTGCAAGCCCAGGAAGCTCCCATCCACTTTGTTGTTGCTTTGCAGCACTGCCACAGTCTCTGCTAATCCTCAAACATATTGGCAAAAGGATTTTAGCAGCGCATGGCAGGGCTCACAGGGGCAGGGCCAGGTTTGCCATCCTACAGCTGCACCAGCCCCCTGGGGTTTTATTTTTATTATATATACACTCCCAGGTGCTCCAGAACCAGCTGCTGACACCACACTGGTCTGAGACCAGGTCTAGACTCAAGCTTACACCACTGGCAGCATTAGCAAGAGGGCAGCTCCTTGCCTGTACCCAGGACTGTCTGCGGGCAGCAGAACAAAGAGGCCTTGTTCTGGAGGCAGCCTGCAGCAGAGCCAAAGTGATTGTTCTCATCGGATTTTATGAATTCCCCCGAGTTCCTACTTAACACAAGTACATTAGAGGACTTTATCCCTGCTAATTTCAGACTACAAAGTCAAACCGTGCATCAGATGAGTCTGCACAGACAGGATTGTTCACATGCAGCAGCAGTGATAGGTGTCTGCCAACATGCTCATCATGTTAGCAGAGGGCACACCTCGGGCAAGAGGAAATTATGGCCCCCTCCTGTGCCAGGCACTCTACTCAAACCTACAGCACACCTGGAGACAGCAGGCAGGAAGTGTCCCTGGTGTCCTTGGTCACTGCCCAAAGCATTTTGTGATTGAAAGTGCCAAGAATAAATAGCTCCATCCTGCCTCCCAAAGCTTTTTACAGCCAGTACCATGAGCAGCTCAGCAGCAGCTCACAAGGCCCTCATGAGCTGCACACAAGACTCACAAAACAGCAACAAATGGAGGGTTAGGGTTTGACGCACCTACCTCATGCTTCCATGGGCAGGCATAAAATAGCAAGGTGACTCCAAGCTGTAAGAGTACCTGTTTAAGACTGACACCAGCTTGTGCCTGAACACTATAAAAAAAACCAAACCAACAAAACAAAACAGAAAAAAACCAACCACAGGTTTATGTAAGAGCAAAGGTAAAAATCCTCTTCAAAAAGTACAAAAGATCAGGACAGCCATTAGAGAGACTTTGATCAGGAGAGTTTGATAGCAACAGCCGGAGAATACAAAACTAAAGCTGCTGGGCTACAGCTGATGGAAGAGGGTGACTTCCACCAGCAGACCTGCAGCCTTTCCCTCACATTCACACTCCTCAGCACACCTGCAGCTTAAGGATGGGCAGGGGAGATGATCCCACAATCACCTGCCTCCCCAGGCTCTTTCTACATAAACTTGTTGCTTTATCCTGGGCAACTGCAAGCAACATCCCTACATCCTCAGCGCTTTGTTTTCTTTTGCACTATCACAATGACTTAAGCATTTCAAGAGGGGAAGACACTCATCTAAAAATGGGTTTATGTTCCACTTAGAACCACCAATTACTCTTATCTTTCAGTTATTCACTGTCCTCTCGCTTTCTGATACTTCCTCTTTATCTGCCCTAGGAAGGTCTTAAACTGCTTAGGGTACCTAAGGCTCTGCAGCTCTTCCCTTGTCACTGCCATTACATCTAATCCTGTAGATGAAAAAATACCAGTGCCTCTCTAGAAATGGGTTACACAGCATGAAAACTGGTTTACAAGATCCTGAACTGGGAAATTGGTTTTAGGAAATAGGAAATTTAAGAGAGAAATTATCTGATCATTCTGGCTGAAAGGAACCTGCAGAAGTCTCTCATCCAACCTGCTGCTGTTTGGTCCCTCCAAGCCTTCTTGCTGCCCACCTACACAGGCCCTGTTGCCTCAGCCCTTCCTTGAAGGGCAGGTGCTCCAGGCCCTGGCCAACAGAGTAGCTCTGTCGGACTTGCTCATCACTCTTGACAGGAGGCACAGCAGAAATTTGCTACTCTGCAGTCTCATGAGGCAGGTAAGACTTGCTGGTTATATGCCACTTTTCGCATGACACCACCAGAAAGATCCAAGTAACATCTCTTCAGTCACCAGCAACAGCAACATCACTTACAATGAACAAAAAGAATTTTATTGGAACGTATACACACAGGGGTAACAGAGGTATCTGAGTAATCAAATATGGAATGTTTAAGAAAGTTAAAATAAATAAGGATACCAAGTTTTGCCAGTGCTAGGTCCAGCACCAATATAAGTAAATGCCCTCTGAACAAGTCTGACTCTAACAGGACCATCCCTGCAGAGCCTGTAAAGATTCCTACCACCAGAAAGTGGCCAATAATTATGGAATACAAAGAGTCACAATAGTGCTTTCTACTGCTGTGCATTCACTGTTTATTCACTACTTTCGTCTCTGATTTCTTTAATAATATCTATTAAATTCTGGAGTCCAAAAACATAACCCGTGTCTTGGCCCTCATGCACCACACTATCTTCACCATAGTACTTGCAGGTTGTGTGGGCAAAGTCTATCATCCGGACATCAACAGTACTAGAAGTTGGTTTGTAGGCATAGGCTCCTGCTGACTCATCTGAAGACTCCTCTGAAAGATCCTCCAAGTCCTCTGGGTCTGAGTCAACAGCAACTTCCTGCCTTTCCTTCCCATCATAGATGATCAGCAAGGAGCTCGAGTAGAAGCGGTAGGACTCCTGCTTCTCTAGGACAGACTTGAGTTCAGTCAGTTTTTTAATAACAGATTCAAAGAGTTCCCTGCGCAGGTATTTGCCGTTGTGAAAGAACTGGTAAAGTGCTTCTTTAAATCCTTGAACAGAGAGTTTTCTTCCGTGGTATTTATTCATGAACATTAGCTGGCCAGTGCCTGCCTGGTACACCTGCATATAAAAACGTAAGACAAGAGGAAAGGAATAGTTAAAACTGATTGTAATATTGACTCAAAGGTTGGGCAGGGGAAAGGGGGAAGAGAGAGAATTAAAAAGACATGTTACAGAAAACTTTTACAAGCTGAGATACTATTCCAAATTGCTCTTGCACAGTTATGTAACATGCTAACACTACCACATCCAGCAATGTCTGTGCAACTGGGAGTCGTGAAGGAAATGGAAAATTCCTTGAGTTTATATTTGAGCTTTTCCACCAGGAATGTAAAAATGAGGCATTTAAGTGAGATTAGGAAAGCTGTGGCCAAGATCTCCAAAGTCAAGCTACAACTTGTACCACAGCCACTCAGACAGCTCATTACCTGCCTGCTCACAGGCATACCACTTGATTCCCAGAATGCTGGGCTCCAAGTGACAACAAACACTCCCCTATATAAAACTGAGGTGTGCCCTGTAATTCTCTGTATTGAAAGAAGTGAGAGGAGCTCCAGCAGGAAGATTCCTTTCCTATATGAGAGTGGTCTATACACCACACAGCTGAACAATGCAAAAAAAATCAGGATCAAGTAAGGATTGCAGGTGCCTCCAAAATTCTTCCTTGTTTTCCAGCACAGGTCTATACTGGAAGGTGAACAATAAGCAGGCCCCTCTCAAATCACAGAAAAGCAGCTCCCACACTTCCATTTCTGCCTTGTGCTTTTTTTCCTGAAGTTAAACAGTGAGTTGAACACCAGACATGCCAATAATCATGCTGTGGAACAAGTCCTAGCAAACACTGCTGGCATTCCTGGAATCTACTGGATGGGAGGAGAGGCTTCAGAAAAGCCTTAAAAACAAACAAGTTGTTTCCCATTTATCACTCTAGGAATGCAGAAACAAGTAAACAGAACACTCAGGTGAAAGTCCACACAACTCTTATCTCCTTACTTGACCACAAGTCTTAACACATTTACACCAAGCGACTTCTTGTCTGCACTTTGCAACAAGTGTACTTTAAGCAGTGAAAGATCCATCCTTCCAAAGACAGAGCTGACGGCTCTGTCACATCCCGGCACATTGCCACCTGCTCTATTCCAAAGACATGTTCTGTCAGTCCTTCCTTTTGACTGCTTCCTACACTATTCTGGAATGTCCACTGAATCAGTTTACTACACAGTTCTGAATTTTTACTGTTGTGCAGCAGACTTTTTTCTTCAGAGACTGCCTCTACTGATGCAGAACACGTGCTGCAGGTTGCTCCTGAAGATGCAGCCACCTTCAACCAGGGATACCCAAGAGCCTCATTCTCCACAACATCTCAGGGAGAGCAACACATAGGATAACTACCCAAGTTTAAAACTCCACTAATAGAAATGGGTGAAAGGCTATCACCCTACCTACAGTTCTCCTCTCACCTGCATGCCACAGACCCGGACTCCAATAACAGCTGACGTACTCTGCTGACACTTGCGGATCTGATTTGCCTTCTTCTCTTCAGACGCATCATCCCCGTGCTGCCGGGTTCCCATCTTAAGGTCCAACACACACGGCACTTCGTACCGAGAGGTCAGGTTTTCCAGCAAAATGAATTCTGATTAGTTAAGAAACAATCCTCACAATGAGGCTTACAGGCTTTATAACCATTATCACAGATTTTATAGTGCCACAGTCTTAGCTTTAAGCATACCCAAAACATGCCCACTATCTCTTAACCTATCAAAACTATAGTTACATAAACTTAACATGGAGCACAGTGGAGATCTAGTTCCATTTTCACTGGTCTCTAGAGAGGACAGGTGAATTTCCAAATTAAAATTATCAAACAAAACAACAAATAACAAGGCTGACTTAGAATTATAAAGTATTTCCTGCATAGCAAGATACTTTTTTGGTGGAAAATTGTTTTGTGCACTTCAATTACCATTCAAACAATAGAATAATAGAAGCAGAGAACGTTAGGGATTGGAAGGGACACAGAAGATCATCTAGTTCAACCCGCCCGCCAGAGCAGGATCACCTAGACTAAGTCACCCAGGAACAGATCCAGGCGGGTCTTGAGTGTCTCCAGAGAAGGAGACTCCA
>JANHGL010019250.1:136549-156874 GCA_024611195.1 Ceyx melanurus | reverse complement strand
GAATAAAAATATTGAAAAAAAAAAAAAAGACTTAAGAGTACAAGGTAGATCCTTGGAGACTGAAGTAATACCATTAGTGGACAAGTTGAAATAAAAAAACAGCTCCAATTTAGACATGCAGCCTGGTGAAGTCCATTTACATTATAAAATATTTGTCAGAAGTACATATTTTTTTAAATAGGAAAAAAAAAAAAATCCACTGTGAAAGAAAGAAAAAAGTCTAAATTTTTTAGGTCACCTAAGAATATATTTAGTAAAAAATAGAAGGAATAACTTAGATTTAGTTCCAGCATCTGAACTAATTCCTCTAACTTTTCCTGACTGCAGAAAAGTTTCTACTTCTGTAGCTTTTATGTGGAGGAACATTCCTGTCAGGTGGCCAGTTTAATGTCATGTGTGTGTGTTCCCTGAGGAGATGTCCTGCCCTGGTCCCTCTGTGGAGATGCTTAAAGCCAGGCACGGAGGACACATTTTGAGGGTATTGCAGGCTGCAGTGGTGATGGGAACTAAACTGCACTCTGATTGGGACAGTAATGAGAAGCTCCCCAAAGCAATGCACAGGTCTCTCAGCTCAAAGCTTTTCTTTGACATAGGCTGACTTTCCACCTGTACCTTTCATTAGCTACACGGTGACTTTGAGATTTGATGTACACTGAGCATGTGGGGGAGATAGAGCTTTATCTCTTTAACCTTCCTTATCTTGTGTGTTTCCTTCGGTATCTTAACTCCTCCTTCTCTGGTCACTAGCAAGAATGATGAAAATCCCTTGTTAGCTTTACAGATTCCTATAACCAGGCTTTTAGAAGCAGTCTCTCAAGCAGGAGATAGATAAATTCATGTTTATCCATACAATACAAATAGTACCATGGAAAAAAGGAGCCTCGTAAACTGGAATTTTCAGTTCTAAGTTGAGAATTCAGCCAGGCTTTAGATACATCTGAGCTTGCTGAACCTTATGTATCCTGATAATATAAGCAACAGGAGCTGAGAGCTTCAGGGGAAAAATGTTTCTGTGTGGATGATATTACCTATATTCATCTGGGCAAGAGAGAGACCATGACATGCCAAATAACAGACTTGCTAGCAACAGCATTGTGTGGAAATTGGGAAATTTTTATTCATCTGACAGATGAAAACACTCTAATAAGGAAGCCTCCTTTATGTCAGCAGTCTTCATGGGTTCTTAGGCACTATTAATTTTCCCCTGATTCTGTGACTGAAAGAACGAGTAGTCTGAAGGTTTCCTTTTGTTTTCAGAGCTGCTTGCACTTGTGTTATCAGCACTGAACACATCTGAGCAAATGGGGCTCGATGAGATCTTTGATAGGCAAAACTTTCCAGGAATCAAACTGTTGTCCTCTGTGTCTGCCCTTAATGGAACAATAATGACAGACAGAGAGACAATGATTAATACCTTATCCCCTGAGTCCTCTGAAGTCCCTTCTGGCCCAGGAGAGAGGAGGTGAAAGATATGATGGGGTTTGCTATACTAAATAAGATGTTTTCCCTTTCTGATCCCCAGATGTTAAGCCCCCCATCAGTAGCTGCAGCTCCACATGTGGTTAATGGGGCTCCCACAAACCACTGCAGGAACCTCTCTGAGCTAGAGGTTGTTTCTTCTCCTCTAACAGGTTTTCCAGTTCATTACCAGAAACTACAGAAGGAGAATTTAACCCTTTGGGTTTGCTATTTTGATGAGAATGTTATAATCTTTTTCTTTTTTTTTACTCTTTTGCATAACAGGAGGACCTCTGGCATCAGTGACTGTGCTCTGGGTACAGGAGGTAAACTTCAGGTGAGGGGTAGGAGTGAAAACATGTTGAAATTAAAAGATAATTGTAGAAGGGTTTTGTGGAGAGATGTGGAAGCTTTCCTTCTTGGGCTTGAGGAGGAGCATAAACAATGAGCAAGATAAATAACGATACTGTCAAGGATTTTCTTTTTAGAATGTTTTTTAACCTGTATAATCATAACTAACAGCATATTTTTTTTTTTAATCAAAAATCTGTTTCAGTTAGCTATTTCACCTCTTTTGAGACTGCCTTTTCCATCCCAGACACTTAAGTATGAATAGTCAGTTCATATGGCATTCATCGATTCCTCAGCAGTTAAATTGAAATGGGTCTGTCTTTTCATGCTGCCATTATTCTGCAATATGTCACCATGGAGAGTAATTTTTACCTCAGGTGAAAGAATGGAATATACTGAAAAGATGTCTATTAGCCTGTCGTCATCCATAACTTCTGATGCTTATTGCTTACTCACATGCTTTATTCAGACCCATGAAGCATGTGCCTTTTTTTCTGATTTCTGCAGTAACATTAGTTCTTTTAATGAAGTTCAGACTTGCAGCTCTATTGCTTTTTCAAAATTGTTGATACACTTTCAGAATGGTGATGGCCTCTTGCCTTCAACCTACCCTGATTAGTATGCAAGAAATTAAAGAAATAGACTTGACATTCCTCAGAGAGTTGAACTGAGTGTGTGGAAGAGCAATAACTGCAGAGAGCTGTTAATGACCCACTGCTCTGTTCAGCTCAAACCACAGGTATGCTCAGACTTTCCCTGTGTGGGAAACTACTCAGGCCAGAGCTGTGTGAGGAAGTGATAGGGAGAGTGGAAACATTCTTAAACTAGGGAAAGAATATAAAAAGCATTTGTTAATATATTGGCACAGTCAAGCTTAGGAGACTCAGACTTAATCTCCTAAATTGTAGGTTAAGGATAAATAAACAGCATTCCCACAGGTAATTATCCATTACCTATTTCTAAACTGAGCAATATAGTGCTTAATTACTTCTAAGGCAGAGCAAGCTCACTTCTTTGGCTTTTTAATATATATTTATTATTATTGGCCCCTGTAATCACTATAAATGACACAAATGTCCTGACTAAATAATGTTTGAATTAAGCTCCATGATATGCCTTCAACAGCCCATCAAATCTAAAAGTGCGGGTGAATAACAGCTTGACATTTGATTTTCATGTTGAAAAATGCTGAACAGCAAGAAATAATGGAAACACAGTGATCAAATACTGTCGAGTCAAGACACACTGTTCAATTCAAAAGCCTTCTGACTGTCCCAGAGGGCTTACACTCCACAGGACATGGGGATAGACTCTTGAGTCCATCCAGATTAACACTTCTAGCACGAAGCCATTCCAGGGTTTAATTTAGTAACCCCAAGTCTATTGGTGTGTGGGTGAAACATCCATAGGTATAACTTGCAGATTGTGTCCCAGCCTTTGAGGTGTAGTGTTCACATACTTAATATTTTGTTCCATTTACGTGGTGGTTCTTCATCATCTCTGAGTGGGATAAATAGGCTGGAAGTCTGGACCACTTCAAGGTATCACATGCATAACTTGTGGTAAAAGAGGTGTGACTGACAGTAAAAGTGACCCACAGGTTTTATTTATGATAAAATTTAGGAAGTTATCAGCAGTTGAAGGGAAGACATCAAGCAGAATGACTGTATCACCAGCAAATACTTAGACTGGAAAAGATAAACACTTGACCAGTCTCTTTTCACACTCACTTGTCATAAAAAAGGTAATTGTGACATTATCTCTGAGTTTATCTGGTTCAAAGTAGCTTCTCTGGAGCTCTTTGAAGCAGTTCATGGACTCTTTGGAGGTCTGAGAATGGCAGATTTAAAAACTACTGCTATGTAGTAAAGTCATCTGGGTCTCAAAGCACTTTGCCTCCTGAGAAAAGCATAAATTCACATTGTTGTAACCGTGGATGATGAATTTCCTTTCCCCACTCCTCAGGCATGGAGGAGTGCATAAAAGCTTTTGCAAGGGCCTGCTCCACTGAGGTGTAATAAACTGTACAAATCTTCTCCTGCTCATAAGGAGAGGGAGAGTTGAACTCATGTGCTTTTCTAGGAGATACTCAGTAGCTAAACTTCAAAGATGCTAACTAAGCAATGTAATAAACAGAATATCTTCAATAATTTTGATTATTTTCCTGAAAAGTAATGGCAAACGTATGGCAGTAGGAGCAAATGTGTATACAGTTGTCATTGAATTTATATTTTAGTGTATCTTTCTATACAATTAGTGTTTGTCTTTCATGATTTTTTTGTAATACAAGCCTGAATTTCAGAATTATTCTTTCTACAGCAACGCTTTTGTCCTCCTGTGAGTCAGAGGTTCCGTGCCATCAAAGATCTTGATTAGATATAAAAAAATCTAGTGTGAAAAAACCCTATGAATATGTGTTTAGCCATGAGAACTCTAAAAGCAGACCATCACAGTTCATGATAAATACTTCATGAAGAAGTGGAACTTGTAGAGAAATCTTGTCTGGGGCTTTTTGTATCTTTGCAAATGTGGTTGCCCCACGGAGTATGAAGCCATTTCACTACTAGTGTCACGAGCTGTGCAGGAGGAAGAGAAAGAACAGACCCAGATGACCTTATCTCGAGCCTGATACAGAATCTTGCCTCCTGACATAGCTGAGTCAGTAGCTTTGTTAGTTATTGTGGTCAGTGGATGTGAACCCTTGATTTTTAAACTTTTTGTCACATTAATGTTAGTTATGAACCTAGCAGTTGGTTAGCTAAGTGCTTAACTGTTATTTTTTTAAGCCATGTGGATTAAAGTTTTTTTATCTAGCTCTTAGCCTAGATACTTTCCCCTACCATCTGATACAGCAAGAAATTCTACCTGTTCACCAGGGACTTCTAAGTTGTTGTGACAAGATGGTAGCTCAGGAAAGGAAAAAAATGAGTAAAAATGAATGAAAATGAACATCAGACATGCTTTTTTTTTTTTGCTTTTTTTTGTTGTTGGTATAAAACACCCTTCTTGATAAAAATTACTTAATGGAAAACTGGTCAAATGGACCTTTTGGAATTGCTTATCCTATTGCCCCTCCTCAATACCCCACCAGAGTGGTTCAGCAGTGGAGGAAAGATCATCTCCAACAAGCAGGATCAAGAAACCCTTTTTACCTGGGATATACACCTTAACACAAACTGGTGGTGGTTCATGTAACTTCTAATTCCAAATCAACATTTCATTATGAAAGGTAAAACTGTCCTAAATCCAAATTAAAAAAATGGCACAACTACTTTTCCACTCTTTTTCTGCATTATATCACTCCTCCCTACAATCCAGACTTTTTGTCTTAGCTTCTGGTTAACTTCAAAGTGTTAAACATATTTGTTCTGTGGACACTGAGATGAAATGGAGATTTCTGGAGAATGTGTTTCAGTTTAATTTCTGGCAAGAGTTTCTACCTATATCCTGATGCTGTGAAGAAGTTTTAGGTGAATTATTCATCGTGCTTTTCAATTTATGAGCTCCATCATTTCTGCTACAGTATGCTAATTTTGTAAAAATTTAATTGGGACCAAACCTGTATAGTGACTAGACACTCTATCTTGAATTTTGTTATACTGTGAATTATGGATTTTTACATTTTTATATGTGATAAATCAGGAATATTTGACTCTAAAGAGTATTCCATTGATATTTTTACAGTTCTTATTAATGAAAAGTTAACATGATAATCTTACCCCTTCAACTTGACTTCCTCTCCTTACATAAAATGGGTTAATTTAATTTAAGAGTTGAAGGACAAATGAAAGGCAACTCAATTTTATGGAATGTAGAAATTTTTCTGATTTGGTTTCTATTCTACTATCCATCAGTATGGTTAGAGACTGTTAAACAATTGCTAGTCATTACAAATAAAGAAATCAGCATTGCTCTCGAATGGATATATGATGAAATAGATAACCAGTAGGAAAAAAAAATAAAAATAATTATTTTCAAGTGAGATCAAGAGCATAAAACAATCTAGCATATAAAAATTTAGCTCTATTAACAATTCTATTAGGCTCCATGAAGTATCATATGTTTGGTAATGACAAAAGGAGAAACTAATGCATGTTTATGTCAAGTGCTTTCTGGAATTGCTGAATTGCTTTCCCCCCTCTCAAAACCATAAGCCTCAGACCTTGTATCTTTATCAAATTTTGACATAATCAATCATGAAAATGGCATCTGATTGCAGTAAACATGATTTTAAAATCAATTAGTCATGCTCCTGTATGGATTTAGTGCTTTCCTTGTTTTGACATTTCTCATTTGCTAAAAGCAGGAACACTACTGTAATTTCTCTGTGTTGTGTTACATATTTAGAAGGATGAAATGCAAAAAGTTCCTTGCTTTTGAATTTGTTCTGGATATGGAATTATTTGGTCACTTTTTTTTTTTTTTTTTTTTCCTGATACCTTAGAGATTATTTTCTTGGATATTATATTCCATGTGAAAATAATTTGTAATGCCTAGTTCCCATCACAAGAAATCCTAGTGAATGTATTTGGTATGACTGGCTTTTAATAACTGCTTGCTGAGATGAAGTATACTGATACTCTTAAATTAGAAAGGATTGGATTTTGATGCAGCTTTCTATGCAGTCACTACACTTATACTATACTTAAAGGCATGCAGCTTTATGACCTTTTTAAAAGTACTTCTTTGGGGGAAACTGCTTTATAACACAGATGTAAGCAGTGAATTCTATACCAATTACCTTGAAGGAGATATGCAACATTCTGATGTATGTGATAGGCCAGTGGTCATCACATTCCCAGAGAGGGTTAGCTTTTATTTATGAAACAGCACAGAGATTTACTCTAGGACTTTGAAAAGGTGAAAAAATTGAATGTTATATAATATGTTTCTAATGCTGAATAATGCTTAAGCTTTTTGTTTTTTTCTTCTAACATGGTATCTAATGTTAGAAATTGAAATATTCATATTTTATTTTTTTTCAAAGCTATGTGGACATTGTTCCAACAGCTTTTGGCAGGAGTTAAAATGCATATATTTCTGCCTAGAAAGTTGTTTAATGCTTGTGAACTATACTGCAATGTCTATAAATTAGATTGTTCTACTTACTAACTTTCCTGCCCTTCAGTCACAAGGTGGGTCTGGCAATGTTCCAGTGTTACTGTCTACATCACTCATCTACAATCTGGGGTCACATTCTTGGTGAGCTAAAGATGCTTTAGATTTGGCATGGAAGTAGCATGAAAAAATAAAAGAAAAAGTAAATGAAAATTCTTTCAACATTATCAGATATTTTTTGATACAAGTTTGCATGCTGAGAAATTAATTTTTGTTGCAGTTGCTTATTGTAATTTGGAAATATCTCAAATGAACACTCCTCTTTCTAGGTATCCTGTCAGGAGTTTTATACAATCACTGCTAATACTTTTAAAGTCCTTTTTCTGTGGAGGAGAGAGAGAACTGGTGACCAAAAGGATAACTCCAGCTTCCAGCCTCTACCTTTCTTTCTTCCCTGACTGTCCAGTCACACACAGACTCTCAGGATGACTTCCATCTAAGACAAGGGAGGGGTCCTGGTGGAGCATATGCTGATAAAATTAATAAGGATGGCTTTAGATATGATTTTAGATAACTTTTGCTTAGCTGCCTGGATGAATCAGCTAAATTTCTGAGTGAACTGAAACTCCAAGCAATCTGTTTTGGACTCCATCCCAGGCAGACCTATTCAGCAATCCACTTAATTGCTAGTGCATCTTCATTTATGTACCTCTATTGATTTTAATCTCGGATGATTTATACAACACCATAAGCAGTTAACAAGCCAAACCAATGGCATTTCAGTGGAGATGAAGATCCTTATAAAGTATCTTAATTTGTCCAAAATCTGCTCATATATACCAAGCATCTCTACTGCAGTTGTGTGTTTAAAAATTGTACTTATGGCCTCTCAGCTAAACTTTTGTTCTCTTCCCCAATGCAAGTTTACTGTCTGCTTTGCTGCATTTAAAAGAAAAGTAGATTTCCATTTGACTCCAAGCTACCTCATGGCCTGCTGCCAGAGTTCCCTGATATTTGTTTTACATTCTAGCTGTTTGTTATTACATTTATTCCTGAATGTTCATAGAATTCATTTGGCCTGAATTCAGATGTCAGTGCAATAAGGATCTTTACACAGTTGTGAGTGATAAACAATCACTGGCTTAATACATAAACATAGAGAGAAATTAAGCAGTTTCAGAACAAGATACATTTCACCTTTTAGATTAGGATGAAATAAATCCTAGACTTGCCCTTGCCTGGAAAAGGGCTTATTGGTTCCTGTGATGCCTCTGTAACAGAATTAAGACTGAGAATGCTCCTAGAAGGCCACAGATGTAATGTCCTCAACTCTGCTACCTCAATGTCCTGAAGCAGTATTAGCTATCAACTCAAATATTCCTGCATATGTCTGTAGCACTCTTCAAATAACTATTTAAACCAGCCTTAAACCAAAGCCTGCAATTGTTCTTCTGCTTGAATATTAATATAACTAACACTGCAATCAAAACAAGTGAGTTTAACGTTGCACAGACAAACAGATTGTCCTATAGGTGTCTGAGCAGTTCATTAACACAACACTTTGTGTTTTGTGACTTTATTGCAAGCTATTATGTGACATAAAAGAAAAGTGCAAATGAGGGAACTCATCCTTGTAAAATGAATCCCATCTTATTTTAACTTTCCACTTCAAATCACAATTAATATGTATTATTCACACTTTTTTCATTTCTCTGGCTACATTATACTAAAGTAGAACAGATGCTTTGTGCAGACTGTCCAAGACATGGAAACAGAATATCGTTATTCATGTTTTTCAGTTGTCCTTCACTGTAGGCAATGATAGTATAACAGAAGGGACTCACAGTTATTGAAAGCAAATTAAGTTAATAGTTTTTGGAAACTCTTCATGGAGAGGATCTAGCTATTTTTTCTGCAGTTACCACATGTGACATATGATACGGCTTATCTCGGGCAGTGGGAGAATGAAACAGTAGAATCTTTTGAGATACACCTAAGGAAGGTTGCCTTCTATAACATTTAGGTTAGAGATTTGTGGCTCTTACTTATCTTACTTGTGTAAAAGTTATTAGGTTTTTAAATATAATTTTTAAAATCAAGACATCTATAAGCTATGATTTTAAGGAGGGGAAAAGAACCAGCATTATTTTTGTCTATAGCTATTCTTTTTTGAAGGCTATTACATAAAACAGCCCAGCACTGGGGCAATGACAAAGCTTAAGCAAAAGAACTGATATGACTCACTTGGATAACTTCAACCTGTGGTCTCTGTTAGAGGTTTATCTCTAGATTGAATTAATTAATGTGAAATGTGCATAACTCTATGGTTCATTCAGATTAAGGCCACAGAAACCACCTACACAGGACAAAGTTTCCTCAAAGCTGAGTAGGGCAATATTTTCACAGAATCATAATTACATTATTTCTCTAATAAACTACGGAAGAGTGCGAATGAACATTTCACTAACAATGATGAAGAAAGATGAGAAGCTATCCCAGAAACACTGTAGGACAACTGAAAATGCTGAAAAAGCTGAAAATATTAGTATCTTAATTATAACAGCATGCTTAGTTATGACAGTTCAGAACTGTGTGTAGCATCAAGTATCATATTGAATCTGTAGTGGAAGAAGAAATATGTTACAGGAAAGTATTAAACCAGAAATATTAGAAAAATATAAAATATGGAAACTCAGTTCTTAATCTGCATTGCAAATTGAATTATAGAAAGCTGAAATTACCCCTAACTCTCTCTCTTATCTCATTGAAGGTCATCTTATGGAATACCTATATTAAAGTGAAAATCATGATAATAAATCTGTCTTGTCAAAACGTACATATGGTCCACTGTGAAAATGAGGTAAATTACATTAAAATGTATTGTTTAAACAATATGTTATCTCATTATCTCTGAAAAAGTAACAAGCTGTGATTATATTTGTTGTACAAGTATCATCTTGAAAAGACATAAATATGGAAAGAAGGAAGGAAGGAAGGAAGGAATCAATCAATCAATCAATCAATCAATCTATATTTTAGAAGACAAGGTTTCAAGGCAAGCTGGAATAAAGGTATTTCAGGAAAAGAAATGCATATAATTATATACTCATATGATGCTGTTCTTTTGTTCACCTGTTTAACACAGCAGTGATGTTTTTGTCTTCAGTAATTTCTTGTGCTGTTCTATATACTATATATAGTTCTTGTCCTGCAATGATAAAAGTCTTATTGAAAGTACTCAAGAGTATTTCAAGTGACAATTAATTGCAGAAGTCACCCTCACTTTCTAAAGCTCTGACTTTTAGTGCTAGAAAATGAATACAACCTGTTCTCATATTCCAGCTGAGGGCATTGTAAATGTAGCTGAAAGAATAGAGCCTTCCTAGCTTAAATTAGCACCCTTTAAGCACTTAAGATTTTGTGATTTTTCTCTCAACTGTTTCCCAGACCTTTTCAGCTCTGTGTTGAAGTAGTTTTCTTAACTTGCCTGTTGGTCTAAGCTCCCTTTTATCCCTTGGGAAGAAAGAGGTTACTCAGTGTATCATATGAATCCCCACATGCCTCCCTGGATTGATTGAAGGCAGTGCAGATTGTTAGTCTTTTATTAGATTTAAAACTCTCTAAACAGGATAAATCTTCATCAAAGGACATACTTAACACTTTCCTGAACTGACTGATTGGTGTTAACATAAGTCACTCCTTCTTTGTTGATGTTTTTTAGACTGTAGGATAAATTGACAAGGAAAAATAAAATAAAAGAATTATCTTCCTATCTACATGAAAATAAAATTCTACATTGTATAAACCAGAAAAACTACGTTAGTGTTTTTCCAAGCACTCAATAGCTCATTGAAACCCAACTCAATAGCTTAATGAAACCAGTAAGCCTTTATGTGAGCCCTTGAGCACATAACTCATCAGATCACAGCTGAAATCCCTATACTATCAGCTTGGCCTCTTTATTTGGGAAGCACTGAGATTTCTCAGTCATTCTCAATGCTTTATAACATTCACATTTTTGGATGAGAATCAGCTTGCGAAATACTTATTTTTATTTGCCTGCTGGTGTGTTGATGCTGAAAATTGCACTGTATAACTAATTATAGCCCTAAGAGTGGCACTAATTAATTTTAAGGGGAATAGTATGAAAGACACCCTCACACCATCTTTAAACTTTGCACCCAGCCTATTAATCAAGGAACCTGAGTGGTGTAACATCACTATTTTTAGATCATGCCTAGCTCTGGCGTCCTCTGTGTGTGTTTGTACAGCAGCTAATAGAGAGAGGTTCTGGGCTGCCTTTAGGACTCAAGTGCAATGCAAATAAATAAGCATGGACTGTCTGTACAGCCAGCAGCTTCCACTAGTCAAAAGAAATTATTCCAAGGCTTGCAGAGAAAACCTGCTCCAACAATTTCCATCTGGGTATTTACACCACACTCATCTCTGTGGTAGTGGAGTATTTTACTAAGAGTTGCGTGCACAGTGAAAGGAGAATATACTCATTAGTGTCTAATGTATTGTTCAAGGTTATACACAGGATATAGAAGTTTAATGAGAACTTAATGGGACTTCCACTACTACTGATTAAGTGTATCTATCATTTTGAGGATGTGGGTAAAACTGCTTAACACTGTAAAGTTAAGGAAAAATGAATGCCCAGTATGTCACTCCCTTCTGCCATTAATCACATTCATTAGCCGTGTTCCAGCAACAAGATTCTGACCCATTACTAGTGCAGTATTGGGAGGACCACTACTGGTGGCCTGCTGATTTAAATACTAATTAATCATATTAACTACTATGACTGTTTTTGTTCTTTCTGTCATACATGGCTTGTAGATTAAGCTAACTATGACAAAAGTTGGAGTCCAGTATTTTACTGTAAATTTATCATCCGTGATACCTTGCCAAACTCCTAGTTCCAGGGTGGGAGAGGCAGAGCTGCTGTGATGGCAGCTGGGAATAGAAGCAACACATCACTGCTCTGTTTTAGAGGGCCTGGGGGTGGTGGTTACCTCGGGCAGGAGCTCTACATCTGTAGGGTCCTGTTGGCTACTACAACCCAAAATTTATTAAATCCTGATTAATTGGACAGGGGGCACCCAGGAAGGCATGATCAATTATCCCTCTATACATGATGGACATCACAAGGGTAAGAACAGTATCTTTCATCTGCTTTGTGTTAAGCAGGTTTTGTCCAGCATCTTGTTGCTATTTTTCTTTGTCATGGGACACCCTGGCTTTAATAATGAAAGTAATACATTAATGTTTGAGAGATTGGGGTGAAAGAATTAAGTCCAGATCACTAGATATTCCAAACACAGAATTATTTCTTCTGTGTTCAGTAGCAAACCAGAGTATCTGGCAGTCACCTTCACAAATCAGCATGTACTGACTTCCAAGTTATTTTACATTACTTTTAAGATGAAAGTATGCATTTGAAGGCACTGAAGAGCTCATGTCCCCCAGACTGAGGTTATTTTGGAATTTACTGATGTCTTTAGCATAAACTTAAGTAATCCCAAGGTATAGCAAAAATGGGAATTCTCACTGGAGTGCCCTACATCCTACAGTTTCCCCAAGAGAATTACTACTATGCCAGGACTTGCAAAGTGCTTCATGGGATGGAAGATGAGCTGCTGGCTTGTGTATGCCCTGCAAAAAATGTCCCCTGGAGGACAGCTGACTTTACTCTAGTCCTTTTAGCCTGTGCTATGGTTTTGACAACCATCCAATGCTCACTTTGGTTCTGCTTCTTTGTTAATTTGCAAGAGCATGGGTTTGGACATATTCTGTTGAGAGGATAATAGGTAAAGGAAAAACCCTCTAAATGCACATGTCTCATATGAACGTAGAGAAACATTCTAAATGTAGCTAATGAGGTCAGTATATTTGAAACTAATTCACAGGACCGATGGCACTGTAAATACATTTTAAGGGAAAATAAATAAATAAATACATGTAACCCAGACTTTTCTTGTTCAAAATGCATTTATAGAATGTCTGTTGCTCTAATCTGTGACTTAGTAATTTTTACAATTTTGAGTCTGGCAAGTTTTGTTTACAGAGGAAGAGAGCACTTGAATATTGAATCTGAAAGATGTTTCATGTTTGATTGTAGCTCATTCATTCATATCTCATATAGTTTTTTTATTCACTTGCTGAAGGCAGTTATATAATTATTCCTAGCTTGCAGCTTTTATTGAATTAAACTGGTAAACTATGTAATTTTATATAATTGACAAGGATTTTTATGAAAAATTATTTGTCTACTGGAAGTTCTATGAATCATTGTGACTTTTAGTTTAAGGCACATTAATTAATCATAATCTGCATGCTTAACAGTAAGTAGAGAAGAATAAATGATGAGCTCATTATATTGCAGTATTAATATTTATTTTTTGTTGTTGTCTTGCTGGTTTCACTTGACTCTAGTATTTGGTTTGGACCAGAGGCAAGCTTTCTATAACAAGCCCTTTGAGTGATATTTTGCAGATATTTTCCCTTTTACTGATGCAGAAACATCACTGAACAAACAGCCTTTAAGGGGCAACATTGAGACTATTTGTCCTAAAAGCTGGCCTAACTAGAAAGATTTTATAGGTTGTTAATCTTAGCTTGAGCATTTTAGGGCAATTATTTCTGTAGAGCATGGAACAACATACATAGTTAAGGCAATCTAAATTGTCTCTTTTAAAAGAGGTTTTCCAGTTACTACTGATTATCTCGAATATTAGCTATGTGCAATTGCTTCTTTACTTATATTCTGTCTTGCCTGAAAGCTGGTTTTTTAAGTTGGAGCAAATTCCTTCAGGAGTTTTCAGGGGTGAACTTGATAAAGCAGTTAAAAGCTTACAAAATATGTATGGTTGTATGTATACTTAATACTTTTCTACGGCTCTAAATTTGAAATAATTAGAGAGTTATAAGGGTCTGGAAGGCTATAAATATTTCTAAGTTGCAGGGTGATTTTGAGACATATAACTATTTAGATACTCAGATTTCATGTCTTTAAGGAAGAGAAGTCATTAATCTTTAGCTTTAGATCACCTGTTATCTGCTGGTTTTTGTTTCTATGCTCATTTTCCTCATCATCCTCATAATTAGATCAAACATATTTAGATTTCATTAGTTTTCACAGGCAACCTGGAGGACATGCTCATTTCAAAGCTAATCAGGTGCCTGCATTAACTTTCCCTTTCACCAGCTGCTCCAGGCAGTCCTGACCTCTTGGGCATGGAGGTTTTGAGCAATATGTGTTATAGAAATGGCACCTGTCATCTAAAAGCATTTGCCTTTAGGTTCAATTCTGCCTTCTCAGAAGCCATGGTAGGCTAAGTGTCTCATTTTCTAGACCCTCAGGCCCACGAGCACTTGGCAGTAGTGGTTGTTATTGAGTGCTCTTCTCTCATGATTTTAAGGACATAAAAAAACTCTTATGGTGTGGGGTGGTTTTTGGTTTTTTTTCATTTTTATTTCTGAGTGTTTTCAATTTTCTCTTATATGTGACCTCTGAGTCTCAGAGTTTGTGCTGTTTACTCAAACCTATACCTGCAGAAAAGAAACAGGGTTCCTCTGCCAGTAAAACATCTCTCTTTTTTTTTTTTTTTTTTTTTTTTTTGTGCCTGAAATACCTGCTTTTGGGCTTCTTGACCTACCCCTCGAGCTTTTAAATAGATATATACACATCATGAGTTATTCCGTGTCTATCTTTTCTTGTTTTAAAGAGATGTGGATACCTCCAGTTGTAATTGAATCTTGCTGCAGCAGCAGCCAACTAACTCCTAAACAAATTGCAGCTAAGTTTGTCATGCTTGAAAGTGCCCTTCCTCTTGATGCACAGCATGGGGTTTTTTTGTGTTCTCAGGTGTAGTTTGGATGCAGCTGTCACAGTGTGATTTGCTTCAGGCTTTTTGCCTTGAGCTTTACTTCTGTGTTGATGTGTCCATAACCTCTGTGGTTTCAAAGATCCAGCTGTAATGCTGACTTCTTTTTCCTGCTCCTGAGGAAAATGCTGCTGCTCCAAGTGCTTCACCTATGGGTAAAGACATCTGGACTTATTAGTCTTTTATTCTTATTCTTCTGTTAGTGGAGTGTATTGGACTGCTTATAACTGAGAATCATCTGATCTCATCTCCAACTCAGGAGATGGCTCATCTTTAAAGCTGCTCAGTGACACAAAAATTTGCAGAATGTCAATTCTTTGAAACATAGATGGGCTTCCCATGCTGCTGCAATCATAAGGACTTTAAAAAAAACCCTTATATTTTCTTGTCAGTAGGGAGAAAAGCAAAATATCCAGGGAATAGAAGATCTGAATAGCAGTCTGGAAAAGCCTCTGGGTGCTAGAGACATCACAGAATATCTGTTTTTAAAACTTTGGTGCATCACTCAGGAGTCTGGAGCTGGATGTGGTGACTTCAAAGCACATGCTGCAAAAATTTTAAGAAGGTTCTTAAAAGCTTGAGTCTCCTGGCTACTAAAACAGGCTCCAAAGTTGGGTATGTAAAATTAGATGGATAGAACTTGACATCATCTGATTAAAACGTATTTATTTTAACACATTAATTTTTTAGATGAGTCTGTTAGAATAGCCTATCTGTAATGTTTGGGGCTTAATGCCCTTTATGGCTTTATAAAGCTTTAATAGCTTCCATTAGGCTTCCATTAGCAGAGAAAACAGGAAGATGTACATGCAGAATTGCAATGATATGTTTTGTTATTCATTATGTACTGCAGTGGATCAAAGTGTTTGTATACACTGCCCATGAAATCAGATGGCCATTAGAGTGCAGATTCCCACTAATGTTCTTAAGTTCTCATAGATATGGGTTAAGAATTCAAGTTTAATAGATTTATAAGACTAATTTCATAAGATCATTTGTAAAATAGAGTAACTGGTCTCCAGCTCTTGTTTTAAATGAAGTTCTGTGGGGTTCACATATGCTCTTCATAAGTTTCATTGTATGCTCTACTTACTTTTGCTCTCTGTATTTTACTACTTAGTCAGGCATAGCAGGACTGCAAATATTTCTTGATGTACCTGCAGGGGAAGAATGGGATATATACTGTACATTAAGTGGTTTCCTCAAATATTTTTAAACAACCTTTTCCATTTTGCACGACTCATACAATAGTATATTTGTATGAAAGTGAAAACAAAATTTTAGTTAAAGAATTCTGACAGGAAATAAAGACAATAAAGATAAACTGATCAATATCTGTATGCCACAGTTTTCAGTATACATAACCTGAAAACACTGCATGTGTAAATATGGCCTGTTGCTATAAGATCAGTTTTGACCTTGGTGGAAGGCCAAGAGTTTGAACCTTTGAAACCAATTTCAGTTACAGATTAGTTATTGGAAAGTACAGTGCTATTGGGACTGGCAGAAATTTACATGGAAAACACACAGCTGTCCATATACAATAAGCTAGAGATTTGGGGAAATTCCTTAATTATCTCTTACCTAACCTTTGTGTTTGTCATTAAGGTTTTTATCACATTTTCTGTTATGTTTTCAATGTCTCTCTTTCCTGCATAAATATATAAAAAAAAAATGTTTAACTAAATGTGTTGTTTGCCAGACTGTGCTAGTGCATAACATTATTAACTGCTTGCTTGGTGCTGAAGAAATTACAGACTTCTGATTTTCACTTTTTTTTTTTTTTTTTTCCCTAGAGATGATTGCAGCATTCATCTTAATATCTTATGGGTATGGAAGAGTGTTCCAGTAGACAGCAGGACATCAATTTCAGATGTGAAGCATGCTCGCAGGCATATGGGTCTTATGTTAGCAGCCTGTTCAAAGAATTAAGTAGTGAGGATCCAAGACAGTCCAGATGTTACAAATTTCTATCAGTGGTCATTGCAGCATGAAATCTCAAGTGAGTTTCACTTCTTGGAATCATTCAAGGTGAGTTATATAACAAACCTCATAAATTATTATTATCAGGATGAGTTTAATGAGTGATTAGCAGGAAAATTGAAGGATTAATTAACTTGAAATGTTCTTGCAAAGTAGCAAGCAGTCTGAGTTTTTATTATGTGAAAAGAAGGTCTTGGCTTTTATACAAGTGGTCATCCTACTTCTTCAATGACCTAATTGGATTTTTCAGTTCCCTCTGGAGGAACAGAATCATTAAAGCAGCATATAACTCTTGGGCAAAAAAAAAAAATGTGCCTTAAGCACTTTACTCTTAAATCTTTAGCTATATTTTCCTAAAGGCAGTTGTTAAAACTGGTTTTCAGAGTCCAAGTAAATGAGATGAGGTTTTTTTTCTTTCTGAATTGGAAAAAGGAGTACATTGAGTCCCTAATTCTCTACATCTAATTCAAACTTGTTAGTGCTTTTATGAAAAACACTTTTCAAGGTCTATGGAAGCATGTGAATATTAGATATTAACATCCCTCTCCCCCAACAAGGACAAATAAATTTTCTCATATGGGAGCATAGTTTCTTTCTTGTCTCATGATGGGTGAAAACCATGATGGAACAGAATGGCTATGGATTCTTAGCAAAAATTACAAAGTCATTCTTACCATAAATTCTGTCTGCTAATATTCCAAGGATAGTTACTGAAATATAGAATATTACGTCAAACCAATTAAAATGGAAATTAAAAGACAAAACTGAAGGTTTTTTGGGATTAAAAAAAATTTTATTATCTCTATTGCAACCTAATGTTCATCATCAAGAAAGCCTGAATGACCCAGAAGAAGATGTGGTTGGTTCATGACTTGTGAAAAGAGAAAAAGCACTAGAAAATCAAGAACGTTTGATTTTAATATCTTTTACTGTTCACACCTGCAGGAGTAGCAGATAGAACAAGGGAAAGATATGGTGTTGGGGTTGCTTTCCCTTGTTACAACAAACATATACCAGATATACTGCAAAAAACCATAAACACTATAATCATTACAGAACCCCTTGAAACTTTTAACATCTTATTATAATAAAAACATATTTTAAAGATTATGATAAACAATCAGTGCAATATTTCTTTGGGTTAAGTATTAGCTGTGATTCTATTCCCTCTATTCCTTGCCTTTGCAGGAATGGGGGATGAAAAGAATATGGGGTACTTGGTTGTTAAGTTGTTTTAGCCTGTGTCTCACAACAGATGTACATAAAATATCATATAATATCTATAGAAATAGTTCAGCTCTACTCAACCCTATATATTATTTGAAAAACGGAAATTTTCCCCTCAAAAAGAGAGCATTTGGGGTTTGCTGGATGAAGTCAAACCAAGAAGGTAATTCAAACAAAAAGGAATAGAGAGACTGAAATACATTTCCAGTTTTCCAGACTTAACAGAAGTCTAACTTCTTTGCAGGGATTGAATAAAAAGATTCCATTTGTCCTTTTTTTCCCTTTTTCTTCTTTCTTATCTTTTTTTTCTTTTTAAAATATATTAATCTAAATACATTTTTCTTTAAACTTTCTGAGCTTAACATTAATATAAATATGCTTCAGACTATAACTATATAATGTAAAAATAAATAACTAATTTTGACTATAATTGTATAATTGAAAATAAATTTAACTTCAATAATAAATAAAACAACTGTATTATTTAAAAGAAAATGTCCAGAATAAAAAAAAAATCCCTTTCAAATACAGCAAGACTGCAGTTTTGCAAGGATTTTTGTATTTACGAAATTTGTTTTGCGTACAGGAAGAAGGAGTAGTCTTATAATTGCTTTCAAACTCAAGGCCTGTGTGAGGAATAAGCAGTTAATTGAAATGTAGATTTAAATGTAAATCCATTTTTAAGTCTTGAATCCTATTGCCCTATCTTGTATGAAACAGTACTTTTATTAGCATTAATAAACAATAGCTGAATAAATAAACAAAAATATTCATATTAAGCATTAAGACATAATTTTATAATTATTTTTTTTTGTTTAGTATTTCATTATAGAAGTCAGTAATAACCTTTTGCTGAGTTTCTTTGTTTTTACTAACAGCATATTTGGCAGTAAATATTTTTTTCTGGTGAGATTTCTCATAATTGTAATGTCTTAATTTAAATATATTAAAATAATGCAAGAGGAAAACCTGTGCTCCTGAAGAGTTAAGTTTAATGAGAGACTTTTTACTAGTCAGTGTTGATAGTTCAAAAATTCCTTCCTAATTGTTTCTTTCATCTGAGTTTTTTTAATTAAATGAGTCTTCTACTTATACACAAACCTGTTCTGCATTTATTGTTTGTTGTAAATAAAGAGTACTTGATGCAATCATTTTACAAAAAAAACCAACAAACCAACCAAATCAAACCAACAAGCAACAAACAAAGAAATAAAAGAAAAAAATAATTTTTCTTTTTTTATTTAAGATGTGGGAAGTCTGGATTTCTACAGAAATGTTAAATCAGAGAATTGTAGAACAGTCTGGGTTGGAAGGGACCTCAAAAGATAATCTGGTCCAATATACAAATATTACTAATTTCAGTATAGTACAAAATAGGAATTGTGCATCTATTTTAGACTTTGAAGCGAATTATTTTTACCTTCTTGTTTACAATAAGATGTAATAGACTCCATATTCTGCTGAAAAAATATTGAAATTAAATACTGATCCTAACATAAACCACACTGATATGAAAATGCATACGATTATGTGGCAATATTTCCAAAGATTGCTATGAAAACAACACATGGAACTTGTGGAAAGCTTCGTTAACCTTTGGTGCTTGGAAAGTTATTACCTTGTTCAGCCACACTGAGGAGGTTATCTGGCGAAGAAGTTGGAAAGCTGATGGCTTGAACACAGGCATGCAATTATTCTCAATGGGTAGATTATGTGCTGATGGGATCCAGTTATATGCCAGCCAAGCCTCTCTAAATCATCAGAGAAGAAATGTTAAAAATCCCCTTGGCTCCCAAGCATGATCTCTATTGCCATATGTCAGAGCAGTTTTCTGACTAATGCAGGTCCCTGGAAGACAATTCTTTCTCATCTTTGCATTACCACCTCTTGGAGCATCCTCAATGATTAAACAAAAGTACCAGCCATTTCTTTGGAGTGTATGCACTAGTGTGATTATTACCATCAAATTATTCCAGTAGCCTGTTTTATTTAAAGATTACCATACTGTTAGGGATAGAATAATCTGATGTTAGATAATGAGAGTGAAATTATGTTTTATACAAGTCAAAGTAGTTGGAAGAGAATAGGATTTAAATATCCAACACATATGAGAGAATGATGATGACTTATAAAGAAGCATGGGAAAAAGATCAGATTAATCTACAAAGATACATCCTGAAAACTTTTGTATTTACCTCAGTGCCTACAGTTTGTTGGCTGTACAACAGTTGTGAACAAGGATCTAAAAGTTCCTGTTATGTGGCAGTCCACAGCTGAGTCTGTGGTACTCAAACTGTTTGAGATTTTGATCATTCTTTCAAGAATATATTGATCCTGTCAATATCTTTATATTATGTAT